>CM053273.1:31366094-31486094 GCA_028583415.1 Protea cynaroides | reverse complement strand
AGGGAAAATACTAAATACGACTAAGATCACCGTTTAAACGCATAAAATACGCATTCTCGTCTTCTTAAAAACTTGTTTCCTTAAATAAGGAAAACTGAGCCATTATGAGCCTATGACACGCAGCTCCAGATTTTATTTGGTGCCGCTGGCTGAGCCGCATATATATATTTCAGTTTATTCATGCTATTTTTTTTATAGCCATCCAATGGACTATGATTTACAAGTGCGAACGATGTGGGACTAAAACATTACTCTTTCAAATAACTAAAATATCCATTGTTATCCAAACTCAAAAGTCGTGACTTACACATGATCCTCAAAAATTATGAACTTCCTTTCATTCTTATAATTCATATATATTTACGATTTTAGACTAAAAACGAATGTGGAACTTCCTTTTATGTGAGTATGAATATAACACTGAATCTAAAGATAAGATCAGCATATGTTTTTTCTGTAATTATTTTAATGCAGGTTAGGGTTATTCCCATGGGATTTCCCATGAACCCTAACGAATCGATAACTAGAATACAATGGACAATAAAAGAGATGATAGAACACATACCATTTGCTGTAGATTGATTTTCGATCGTTTTCTGTACCTTGAATGCTTCGATTAGAGTCTTCTACAGCCTCGTTGGGATCCCTTTTTGCCTCTGTACGTATAGGAGCAACAGAGAGATAAAACCAATGGCTGCAGGGACCCTAACCATTGTATTTATAATACAATCCCTAACCCAGAACCATTCCCACAGTGGGCCGGATTAGTAGTCTCTAACCAGTGACGAACCAGACCTAAACCGGTCAAACCAGTAATTGAACTCCCACTTAACAACTGGTTAGGTAATTGATCAAGCCCACACATCAGGAATCTAACAATCTCCCACTTGGGCTAGATTAATTACAAAACCACCGTCGAAAAGTGTGGCCATGGAATCCTATTACATAATAAACCGTCATCAAACTTTGATCCACTCATCAAGCCTACCAATGTCGAGCAACAGCGGAAAATACTCCAACATATCTGGTGTACTACCTTCTGTCAGCTACATACAAGGGTCTACTTAATGATATGAATCGCCTAGAGACATGTATACATGAAAATATTATTTCATGTGGGTCCAGATCGAATAACCTTCAATCTAATTGCCTTGATAAAACCTCAGAGGCAATAAACCTTCAAATTGACCATAGCAAACCGCCACATACCCTTTTGGTCAATATTGTACTAATTGCCTTGATAAAACCTCAGAGACAATAAACCTTGATATTGACCGTAGCAAACCGCCACATACCCTTTTGGTCAATATCGTACTTTGGCACACCGCCGTGAACTATGGCTAAATATCGCCCCGTTCATTTGGCTTAATACCGCTTTGTTCATTTGGCTAAATACCGCCTTTGTCAATGACATGTCAATGAATATGCAACATAGCAATAAATGAATGCTGAAATAAAAATAACCATAGTAATAAATATCTGTGCCAAAACCATTGGCAATGTAAATAAACATAATGAACTAAATCATTATCAAAGTGAGAAAAGTCTCCCACTAACCAAGCACATTTAATGAATTAACCATTTCTATATTAAACATACAGTCCCTTGGAGACTCCCCTTGACAAAACCTTCGTTAGAGAATCTACAATCAAGATGTTTAACGAATGTGCTCTACAATGAAATAACTTCTTTGACATTTTTCTCTCACCTAAAGAGATTTGAAATCTGATCTCTATTATGCTTTGAATTACTAGATTTCACATTATTCTTTGAGACCAACACAGCTAAACCGCTGTCACAATACATCTCAATAGGCCTAAGTTAAACTTACAACCTTCCAGGTCTGAAAGATAACTCTTTAACCAGATATGCTACTTATTAGTTTCACATATAGTTATAAAATTTACCTTATCAAGAGGGTGATGCATGGATAAACTTCTTTATATTTTTCCTCAAAGGATACATCTACCATCATAACAATAAATCTGAGATGGGATTCATGCCACCAATGCAATCACCAAACACTACATCACAATAGCCAAGAGTGTCACTATTGCCACAAATGAGTGGATAATCTTTGGTCCTCTGCAAGTACCGCATGATCTTTATATTCTCGTTGTTTAGTGAGCTATACCAGTATCCAACTAAAAATGTTTCAATACACTCTAAATAAAGGCTATGTGAGAATAAATATAATCTTGAGCATCATTTCTTAAACATAACTCTGTCAATTTGTCTCCTTTACTGATTTAAGCATCTGCAACTTAACTGTTATGCTTGTACATTCAATCATTCGAGAACACGAATAACGAATACCCTTTGAGACAAACCCAGAGTTTCATTTTTTCTGTCACGAGGAAACTCAATGTCAAGTACAAAGGTACTTACTCACACATTCTTCATCTCGAATTTATCAGACATTGAAACTATGGTTTCAACAGGTAAACCATGTCACTGCTGGTCAGTGATTAACCATCAACATATATGACTAGGAAATGAATCATCTCCCACTGACCTATATATATATACATAATGATCAATGATAATCTCAACAAAGTGTTAAGAAGATACAAATCTGTCAAACTTCAGGTAAAACTTTAGGTACCACTACCTGGATGCTTGCTTAATCCACATATTGACTTTATAAGTCTACAAAATAGATTTTCCTTTTTCTTTACCTCAAAACCTTCTGGGTAAAGCCTATAAACACCTTCTTTCAGATTTGCTTTGATAAAAATGATCTTTACATCTAATTGATGCAACTCCAAAATAAAATGCATAACTAAGACCTCAAAGATTTGAAGTCTATACTTTTCATTCTCTTTGTGTGATTCCACTTCGCTACAAGTTTTACTTTGTAGCAATCAATTCTTCCACTGGAATCACACATTTTCTTACATATCCATTTGAGCCTATGAGTACACCGCTCATGACAAGAGCATAAAATCGACATAAAATCCCAAATCTCATTGATGTTCATAAATAACGATACATCAATTATGACTGGTAACCATTCAAAAATAATTTCATTATTGACAACTTGCTTAAAACTATTGGGATCTTTATCTTGTCCAATGCCAAAATATCTATTTTGAGGTATAACTTGTGATGAAATCACAGATCTACATAGTCTATTATATCTCCTCATTGCCTTATCTAGCTCTGGTATTTTGGCTATGCATCAACCTGAATGAAGATAATTTCAACAATTATCTCATTACACTCTAATAATACTTTTGATACCTCAACTAATTGTTCCACAATAATTTCCATGTGATTTCATTAAACTTATGTTTTTGGATGTGACTGCTAACCAACATCACCAATGAATCTTGTTGAATCCTTCAGATATTAGAGGATATCCCAAAAATGATAACTCAATGTCCTAAAATAATCACTCTCTCACGAGTGTTATGAAAATACGTTTACTTTTACAGTTCCAATCAAGAAGATAACTTGAACTGAAAACAACTTACATGGCACCTTATTAATACTATAGGCTGTAAAATTGATCACTCTAAATGAGCTAATACACTCTCGAGTTCTCTTGATCACATTTATTTGTCACTCTTTTGTTATTGAATCTCATTCAGTGAAACGATTATGACAAGAATTTCCTAGATAAAATTTTGATGTCCACAAGATCCAACAATTCCCTTGTTGCAAATATCTTTTAATATTTCTTAATCTTGTCATCTTTCCCTTAAACAATCTTTACAAGTAAGCAAGTCATTAACTATAGGGGTTTCCAGAATTCTGTTCTTTACAACCTTTTTAATGTCTTTCCTTAGATAAGAGTCCTAAACGTCTATGCTAAGGATGGAATTAAGATATACTGTCTAACTTCTATAGCTAAGTAAACTACAGAAAACAAATAAGGGTTTTTGCTACTCCTATAGGTTTGGATTACTTTTACTACTTAAGTCTCCAATTTCCATTACCTTCTCACTTGAAAGTTTCATGATCATACTTTTCTTCCAGTTATAATATTTTTCACATGTTTCTTCTGAGTTCTTGTAGCTCCATAAAATCATTTTTCTTATCAGAAGTTTCTTACTATTCCTTGAAAATTTGTTTTTCTTTCTGTAAGACCCTACCTTTCACTTACTGCATTTGTCAGAGTATGGCTCACACATCATGACATTTGCATTCCTTCCTTTCTCTTTTCTTTGAAATTTCTTTCTTAGTGTAAAGGAAATCAACTCATCTTCTGTCCACTGGGTTTATGGGTCACCAAGATCTAACTTTGTAGTTCAGGTGAGGAAGTGAAAGTCAAGTGAATCATCTATAATATTCCAATGAGTTACCTATAGAGATTCACATATCTCAGAGCTTATTAGTGATGGCTAATAGCTCTAACCTGTGTTTCTTCACACACCATTATTCCTCACACACCATTATCATCCTATACCATCAAAACTGGTACAGACAACCTTGAGAATACAACATCTCTCCACCCATTTTAAAGACCAAAATTTCTTTGGATTTCACTCTGAACATCTATTTTCAATGTTCCTTATTTGAATTTTCTTTTACCTGATCTTAGGGATTGAATATTCCTAAAGATCAAAATAGAATCTCCGCTGAGTACTAGGTTAAACATTCCTAGACTAGCTTTCACTTTTTCATGCCAATTCATAGAATTGGCCCGCCATAACAGGCATCATGAGGTGTTTGATCATTATATGTTCTCTAATATGTGTGATATAATGCAAACATACACACAAGATAATTTAAACTTACAATATATATGCAAGTCCATTTCCTTTGAAGAGTCAACCGAAACTACACCCTCATCCTTTTGGGACAAGAGCGCACTGGTCCTCTTACTATCTGTGTAGAGTCAACCGAAACTACACCCTTATCCTTTGGGACAAGAGCGCACTGGTCCTCTTACTATCTGTGTAGAGTCAACCAAAACTACACCCTTATCCTTTGGGACAAGAGTGCACTGGTCCTTCTACTATCTGTGCATAACCTGCGAAGGGATAATGACTCTCAAAATTCCACCACCTTTGGGTGTATGAAACTCCTAAAGTCAAGATCTTTCATCCATGTGCATGAGTTTATATGATCTTTGACACTGCCACCTTTTGGTGGACAATGCCGCTTTTTGCTGCTTCCACAAAAGTGAAAATCTTGATAATGTCACATTTAAGTGAGTATTATCCTTCTTTGTTGTGTCTATAAATGCATAAGTTCTGGATTTGAGCATATCATGATAGAACTGAGCTTGCCACTTTAGTGGTCCCACCCAATTCTTACACAATATGTACAAATCATAATTTGAATAAACTGGGACAATGCCACTCTTGGGTGAACACTGTCATTCTTTAAAGCATTTACAAACACAGTCGCTTGAATTTGAATACATCATGACAAAACAAGGTATACCACTTTGGTGGGATCCACCAAGTTCCACCATGATATGAACAAATTCCAAAATGCAGCTCTAGTGGGATATATATAACCATGAATGTTTTCAAAAATCAATTTTATAAGTCTAAACATTCAAATAAACATGCACTTTAGCTCAACAATCATTATGATACAAGAATATTGAGAAAAACCTGCAGAAACACTACAAATCGAGCTTCAAAAGAGCATTTATTTGGAATACTACTATTCCCAATGTATCAAAATGTAACAATATATATTTCAGATTGAAGAGCATTGAAAACCAAGTCCAACGGAACAAACCGGAGGTCAATCCGACCTTCTTAGCTCCCACAAATCCAGTTTAAAGTCGGATTGTGAACGCAGTTAAAAAACTGCAAGCCAAACAGGGCCTTAGAATTCTGGGCCGGTACGAACCGCAAACAGGACCGAACCGACCGGCCTGACCAAAACCAAACCGATTTTTGGTTCGACCAAGTGTACATTCGGGTCAATTTTCTGGGTTTACGGGTTAAATTTCTGGTTCTTTGGGTCGGGTCATCGGGGCGGACTAAAACGGGTTGTCGGGGTAATTCGTTAACGTCTCGGATCGGGTCTGGGCTGGGTCTGCCAGACGGGCTGGGTTTGCCCGGTCTGGACTGGGCCTGGGTTGGGCCAGCCCTGGCTGGGTCCTTGCTGGCCGGGCTGACTTTGGCCTGGGCAGGTTCTGGGCCAGTCTTGGCCTGGTCACCGGGGCTGGGTAGACTCGGACCGAGTCAACCCGTAACCCTGTTAGGGTTTACGATTCGGCGTCGAGTCGACCCGGCGTTTATAATACAATCCCTAAGATCAGGTAAAAGAAAATTCAAATAAGGAACATTGAAAATAGATGTTCAGAGTGAAATCCAAAAAAATTTTGGTCTTTAAAATGGGTGGAGAGATGTTGTATTCTCAAGGTTGTCTGTACCAGTTTTGATGGTATAGGATGATAATGGTGTGTGAGGAATAATGGTGTGTGAGGAAACACAGGTTAGAGCTATTAGCCATCACTAATAAGCTCTGAGATAAGACAATGAGGAGATATAATAGACTATGTAGATCTGTGATTTTATCACAAGTTATACCTCAAAATAGATATTTTGGCATTGGACAAGATAAAGATCCCAATAGTTTTAAGCAAGTTGTCAATAATGAAATTGTTTTTGAATGGTTACCAGTCATAATTGATGTATCGTTATTTATGAACATCAATGAGATTTGGGATTTTATGTCGATTTTATGCTCTTGTCATGAGCGGTGTACTCATAGGCTCAAATGGATATGTAAGAAATATGTGATTTCAGTGGGAGAATTGATTGCTACAAAGTAAAAGTTGTAGCGAAGTGGAATCACACAAAGAGAATGAAAAGTATAGACTTCAAATCTTTGAGGTCTTAGTTATGCATTTTATTTTGGAGTTGCATCAATTAGATGTAAAGATCGTTTTGATCGAAGCAAATCTGAAAGAAGGTGTTTATAGGATTTACCCAGAAGGTTTTGAGGTAAAGGAAAAAGAAAATCTATTTTGTAGACTTATAAAGTCAATATGTGGATTAAACAAGCATCAAGGTAGTGGTACCTAAAGTTTTACCTGAAGTTTGACAGATTTGTATCTTCTTAACACTTTGGTGAGATTATCATTGATCATTATGTATATATATATAGAGGTCAGTGGGAGAGGATTCATTTCCTAGTCATATATGTTGATGGTTAATTACTGACCAGCAGTGACATGGTTTACCTGTTGAAACCATAGTTTCAATGCCTGATAAATTCGAGATGAAGAATGTGTGAGTAAGTACCTTTGTACTTGACATTGAGTTTCCTCGTGACAGGAAAAATAAAACTCTGGGTTTGTCTCAAAGGGTATTCGTTATTCGTGTTCTCGAATGATTGAATGTACAAGCATAACAGTTAAGTTGCAGATGCTTAAATCAGTAAATGAGACAAATTGACAAAGTTATGTTTAAGAAATGATGTTCAAAGAGAGCATCTGAAGTACAGAGCTTGGTGTATGCTCAAGATTATATTTATTCTCACATAGCCTTTGTTTAGAGTGTATTGAAACATTTTTAGTTGGATACTGGTATAGCTCACTAAACAACGAGAATATAAAGATCATGCGGTACTTGCAGAGGACCAAAGATTATCCACTCATTTGTGGCAGTAGTGACACTCTTGGCTATTGTGATGTAGTGTTTGGTGATTGCATTGGTGGCATGAATCCCATCTCAGATTTATTGTTATGATGGTAGATGTATCCTCTGAGGAAAAATGTAAAGAAGTTTATCCATGCATCACCCTCTTGATAAGGTAAATTTTATAACTATATATGAAACTAATAAGTAGCATATCTGGTTAAAGAGTTATCTTTCAGACCTGGAAGGTTGTAAGTTTAACTTAGGCCTATTGAGATGTATTGTGACAGCGGTTTAGCTGTGTTGGTCTCAAAGAATAATGTGAAATCTAGTAATTCAAAGCATAATAGAGATCAGATTTCAAATCTCTTTAGGTGAGAGAAAAAGGTCAAAGAAGTTATTTCATTGTAGAGCACATTCGTTAAACATCTTGATTGTAGATTCTCTGACGAAGGTTTTGTCAAGGGGAGTCTCCAAGGGACTGTATGTTTAATATAGAAATGGTTAATTCATTAAATGTGCTTGGTTAGTGGGAGACTTTTCTCACTTTGATAATGATTTAGTTCATTATGTTTATTTACATTGCCAATGGTTTTGGCACAGATATTTATTACCATGGTTATTTTTATTTCAGCATTCATTTATTGCTATGTTGCATATTCATTGACATGTCATTGACAAAGACGGTATTTAGCCAAATGAACAAGGCGGTATTAAGCCAAATGAACGGGGCGGTATTTAGTCATAGTTTACGACGGTGTGCCAAAGTACGATATTGACCAAAAGGGTATGTGGCGGTTTGCTACGGTCAATATCAAGGTTTATTGCCTCTGAGGTTTAATCAAAGCAATTAGTACAATATTGACCAAAAGGGTATGTGGCGGTTTGCTATGGTCAATTTGAAGGTTTATTGCCTCTGAGGTTTTATCAAGGCAATTAGATTGAAGGTTATTCGATCTGGACCCACATGAAATAATATTTTCATGTATACATGTCTCTAGGCGATTCATATCATTAAGTAGACCCGTGTATGTAGCTGACAGAAGGTAGTACACCAGATATGTTGGAGTATTTTCCGCTGTTGCTCGACATTGGTAGGCTTGATGAGTGGATCAAAGTTTGATGACGGTTTATTATGTAATAGGATTCCATGGCCACACTTTTCGACGATGGTTTTGTAATTAATCTAGCCCAAGTGGGAGATTGTTAGATTCCTGATGTGTGGGCTTGATCAATTACCTAACCAGTTGTTAAGTGGGAGTTCAATTACTGGTTTGGTAATTGATCAAGCCCACACATCAGGAATCTAACATTTTTAACATTCTAGATCTATGAGTTGGTGGGTCAAATGTATTATATAAAATATAAAAAATCTATTATATTAATTAGCAATTTTGATGTTCTTGTGTCTTTTTTTTGGTCTTCTATTGTTCGAATTCAACCATTTAAAACCCATATTGTTTGTTTTTGTTTTTTTGTGTTTTTAAAAAATGAGATCACATTTTATACTGTTCCGTTTAATTTCTGAACCGTTTTAAACATTTCATATCGATCAAAGTTTTTTTTCTATTCCCGTATTAATTAACTATGATTTTGATTCAAAATCTGCAAAAATCAGAGAATGGAAAATAAATGAATAGAAAGAGAGAGAACCAAATCTAAAAAAGAGAGATTTGGGAAAAATCTAACCAAATCTAGAAAAGAGGGATTTGGGCAAAATCTAATCTCTCACCTCACCTTTTATTTGTTTAGAGAGAGAAAGAGCCAAATAAAAAAAGAGGGATTTAGGAAAAATCTAACCAAATCTAGAAAAAAGGGATTTGGGCAAAATCTAATCTCTCTTACCTCGCATTTAATTTGTTGAGAGAGAGAACCAAATAAAAAAAGAGGGATTTGGGCAAAATCTAACCAAATCTAAAAAAGAGGGATTTGGGCAACATCTAATCTCTCTCACCTCACCTCTAATTTGTTTTTAATGCAAGCTTCCTATCGTTTTTTTTTTTTACAAATTCAGCTTTACGAGTTCAGGTTTCGTTGTCTCTGTTCGATGGTCATTTCTAAAATCAAAGGGGAGTGCTTCTGTGTTTTGGAAAAAAAAAAAAAAAACAGGGAAGAGGGTTTGGAGGATTTAAAGGGACTATAGAGGAAACTCGAATCTCAGCTCTCTGTGAGCTGTCAGCTTCATGTACAAGAATGATGCAGACAGCTGTTCCTTCCTAGCCGAAGTAGGCGCAGTTTGCCTCTCACAGAGATGAACCGACAGAGAAGAAATGATGAAAATGAAAAGTTTCTTAGGCACCATGATAAGGTCAGTTTTGTCATTTAAAAAATTTCAAACAGTACACATCATATTTTAACGGGAAGAAACTGACGAACAGGGTAGTGTAATAAGTACTATAATGTAGGGGAGGTCTATTGGATTGACTCTAGATAGAGGGCGTGCTGTGTCATTTGGGCAAAACACAAGGGAGGTCTATAAATTTTTTTTTTTATTTTTTTATGACAAACAATGTACAAGTAGTCCCCGAAACTCGACGCTCCAAAGTGGAAGTAGGATTGCCACGACATGGCACACCACTACCATATTAGAAGCCTTACCTCTTAAACTAGTCTTTTTTTGGACAAAAAGAAGAATTTCATTAAACAAAACATGTGTTATTAATTAATTAATATAAAATTGACAATTATACAATTCATTTTACATGTGACATTTGATTAATAATTGATGATCATTCATTTTGCCTACTAACTTAACAATCGAAATGTTTACTCAATATAATTTTGTTTTGGATTTTACAGGGAAGAAGATTCATAACTAGAGAAGAGATGGAGGATAATTGTTTCAATAGGATTAAGAAACACGAAGGAAAATATGGAAATCTATACAATTGGATCAACGATTTACCAGGTGTGTTGCATGAGATTTTTAATTATTTGTTATTTCCTTAAGGTAATAATAAAAATATATAACTAGACCTTTTCATACCAAAAGAACAAAAACACTTTTCAAGAATGTTACCAAACGCAGCATAAGCTTCCCATTGATGCACTTAACTTGTTTCCACTCAACAACTTTTAGTAATGTGAGATCTATTGGCCGTGCCACAAGCTTGCCGATGAAAAAACTTAAACGACCATACTACTTATTTATAGCAAGGGATGTCAACTTTGGTGGTTATGGCAAAGAGGGTAGAGTAATGACCTCCTTTTATGTGGTTGAATTGAGTAGAAAATGAATCTATATAATTTCCCCTTAAAGTCCCCTCATTCAATGTTTTCAATGTAGAAAATTATGTATTTTTCCTACTTTGCTATTTTATAATTTTGTGCTCTATTTATTAAGAATTAATTGCTTTTGTCTATTTATTGTTCTATTCCTCGGACATAAGGTCCGCTCATTAAAATGCTTCCAATTTGAAGAATTATGTATGTGTCCTTCTTGTTTTGTCATTTTTATAATGTTATATTTAGCTGCTTAAGAAGTAATTGCTTTTATTTACCTATTGTAGATCATTGGCACTGCACCAGGAGGGGAAGCTATAACAACTCATGACTACCTACTATTTCTGTGGGAAAACCTGCAATGAGGAACTCAATAATTCTCTTTTTTCTACCATCCTTAAGAAAATTATTTTTTTTTATTTTTTTTGTGAAACATTTTTCTTTTTTCATTAATTCATATTTTATTGTATAAACATGCTTTGTCGTAACCCATACTAATGTCAAACCAAAAAGTAGCCAGACCATGTATTATTTATTAGAGTGTCGTTTTGTTCAACCTAGTTTGATCGAGGATGACTTAATGGGTTTTAGAAATTGTTCACCTTCATTCTTTCACCAACTTTGGACATTACCCAAGTTCAATAAACTGAAAACCAAACTTTCTTTGTACTTTTGTTTCTGATAATAAACAAGGCTTTTTGTTTTCACTAGATCTCCAATTGCAATTAGTGGAATTTTTTTTTTTGGGAATGGTTGATTGCGAACTAACTTGATCGTGTAATTATGTAAATGATCAAATGCAGAATCTTCTTGGCGTCCCACATGAGACAGGACTGGGCTCTCATGGAATCTCATATTTATTTATTATTTTCTCTTATTTCCAGGTGCAGAAGGCCTTATATTTTCTTATGAAGATATTTATTTTCTATGTATGTTGTCAAGGAAAAAGGTTTCATTTGTTCTTATTAGATACGTATGAAAGGGAAGACTAGTAGCCAAAATCCATTATATTCTTGCTGCTAACACATGTAATGCGACGTTGTGTTGTAGAGGTGGTTAGTGTCTTAGTGATGGAGGAGGTGTTAGTATTGGTGGTGGAAAGTGGAGGAAGATTTTTTTTTAATCTGCTAAAGGTTTGATTTTATTAAAATATTGAAAGAATAAAACACAATCATATCTATAAGACACCCCACCTTCGGCATTTCCATCAGCAGGGGTTCAAACAGATAGTCAACACCAAAAAACTATTGAATTCTAAATCTTGGCCAATGGGATACGTCCCACAGGACCTCCCTCACCACAAAGTCAGGATACTCCCCCTCCCCCGCCTTGGGTACTAGAGCATCTATCAAATGCAGCACTCCTTAGGATTCTATTTGCCACTCTATTTATTTTCCAACAGCCATGGCTAAACCTCATCTCACAGCCAGCCATCTCCACTTTAAGAGCCCTCCACCTCTGCAACATGTACCAGGGCATGGTATTAGCCCTCAACCCATGCACCACTAAGCTCAAGCCACTCTCGAGCCATATTAGGACAAACCCGAGCTTGTGGGCCTCTTCAATGCCATGAATTGCTCCTTGTAACTCAACCCTAAAGTTTGTTATCACCCACATATATTCAACAATTGCAAGAAGGACCCTCCCCCGTGTGAGGACAATGAGAGGTGATTCGCTCTCCTCTTCGGGATATCAAAGAAAATCTATTATGGAGTTGTCACCTAGATTAAGGTCTATCTAAAAATGTAGTCTCACAATAAGGTAATCTATTGACTCATAATTCATAAGATTGGCTCATTGATCTGCACGAGATTGGGTAAGTATTTAAGATAAGATTTTGGGAAGGTGTTAGGCACCCAAACCGTAGGCATCCAAACCGTCTAATCAAGATCGACCACTTATACTTTCCTTAAACTTTAATTCTGACTGTGTTTGGTCAATTGGATGGCTAGGGTTAATGGGGGAAGTCCTAAACCAAGTTGGTAAGTTTTCCTAGGGTTCAGTCAAACATATTCTGAAGAAAATAAACAAGCAAATGTACAATATTATATAGTGAACCAAACCAAATGATGGTTCAAACTTGGATTAAATTAAGAAATATTCCCAAATTGCCTACGTTTCCTTTGAGACTTTGTCTTTTGAGAATCAGGTCCAAAAATGTAGTGGGTTTTGTGTGATTAAAGTTTTTGAATATGGCTTATGCATATGTTTCAATTAGATTCTTTGTTTAAGTTGAATTTTATGCATGATGGATGGTTTAGATATAATCTGATGGTCTATGGGTTGTAGTGCTGTATTTGAGCACTCTCCCAAATTGCCTACGTATTAAGGTACAACGTAGTTCGAAACCTTGATTGTGTTCTATAGGTGTCTAGGGTTCCCTTCCCCTTTCTATTATGTTCTCTCTCTCTCTCTCTCTCTCTCTCTCTCTCTCTCTCTCTCTCTCTCTTGTTCTCCCTCTATTTGTTTTGTTATTTATTTGTTTTATTCTTTTATGTTCTTTATTGTTTTGTTTTGTACTTTATTGTTATGTTCTTTTTGGTTTCTAGGGTTGCCTATCCCTATTGTTCTGCTCTTTAGGTTTACCATAGTTGTCCATGGTTGTCTATCCGTATTATTCTATTATTTAAGTATACCAGGGTTGTTTATCCCTATTGTTCTGTTCTTTCCATTTTAGGATTTCTTACCATATTTATTCTGTTCTTTAGGTTTACCAGGGTTGTCTATCCCTATTGTTTTGTTCTTTGGGTTTACCAGGGTTGCCTATCTCTATTGTCTGTTCTTTAGATTTAACAGGGTTGACTATCCCCATTGTTCTGTTCTTTAGGTTTACCAGGGTTGCCTATTCTTATTGTTTTATTTTTTAGGTTTACCAGGGTTGACTACCTTATTGTTCTGTTCTTTTCATTTTTAAGGTTTCCTACTCTAGTTATTCTGTTCTTTCCATTTTTATGGTTTCTTTCCCTATTTATTATGTAGCAATCAAAATAGCAATCAAAATTTCAATATGACAGTAAATCAAAGTTCCAATAAACAAATCAAACACAACAGTCGCAAGCAAATCAAGTATGGTAGTATCAAGTAGATCAAATATGACAGTAGCAAACAGATCAAGTATGACAGTAAATCAGTGTAGCGTGTGAATAATCTGCGTATGGCATATAAGCAATCCAAATATGATATGAGAGCAATCCAAATATGACATGTAAGCATTCCAAATATAGCATGTGAGAATGTGAGCATCAAATATGACAGATATATCAACATAGCATCATATGTATTATTCTCAAACAAAATATCTTTTAGTGTGTCAGCTTAGATTCTTTAGATCTATGGTTGAGAACTGATGTAAATCTTTCAACGTATCAAAATCAGATCCTCGATCAATGGTTCAGATTTAATGTATCTCCTTAAAAATGCTATCAAGATTAGATCCTCGATCAATGGTTCAGATCTAATGTATCTTATTAAAAATGCTATAAAGATTAGATCCTCAGTCAATGGTTCAGATCTAATCATAGTTGTCAAGGCGACGCCTAGGCGACGTCTAGGCGACGTCTAGGCGTCTAGGAGTGATTCCAGGGCCTGGGCGCCTTATTAGTGTTGTCTGGGCGACTGCCCAGGCTCTCTAGGCGTTGCCTTGGATGCCTTGGGCTCCCAGAATGCTTGGGCGGTTGTCTTGGGTCTTATTTGTGTTTTTTTTTTCTCTGAATTTGCTTTACAAGATTTATTAGACTAGACAAGAACAACATTTTAATGTTTCTTTAATTTTATATTTTATTTACTTAAGATATTATTCATAAATAAGAAAATACCCCCTATTTGAATTCAATAAAAATAGTCTAAAATTTAAATTCCAGAAGGATAAAAAGTCAACCCTCTAGTTTAAGAACAAAAATCGTATTTTTGGGTACAGGGTGATTTTCAACTTCTAAATGCTAGACTTTTTTCTAAATATAAAAATTTCATAAATATTTTTATAGTAAAGCATCACTAAAACCAAGAGCGCGTCAAAATAATCTATTACTTTGATGCCAAAAAATAATTTACATTCAGACGACTTTAAACAGCATTCGCGTACTCCGAATAAGGTTTGACTGTAGTGTAACTCTTTCATTATAACTTGGATTCAAGTAATCTTGGATTGTTGGAAAGCTGATTATACTAGCTTTGTAATGAATTCAAGATTGCTTGAATCCGAAGTATATTAAAGGAGTTACGCTCCAATCAAATTTGTTAGAAATAAGCAAATATTAGTCATAAATACGTGTTGCTTACTTAACTCAATTATTTTGTTTCTTTGTTGGTTTTCTTATATTAATTATGCTATGCCTTAAATGTTGATTATTTATGTAGAATGCTGCTATATATATATATATATATATATATATATATATATATATATATATATATATATATATATATATATATATATATATATATATAGCATTAATATTTAAAAAAAAATACACTAGGAATGCCTTGGTCACCTAGGCAACATCTAGGCGGCGCCTAGGCACCAAGGATGGCCCCAAACGCCTTGGATCGCCTTGTCGCTTTGATAACTATGGATCTAATGTAAATCTCACATCAACTATCATGATCAAACTAGGAAATAAACAGTTCAGATCTCATGCATATCATGTTCAGACTTAGATTCAACGGTTCAGATTTATCTAAATCACTCGTGATGATCATCTAACGGTTTAGATTCATTTAAATCATTCATCATGATAAATCAATAGTTCAGATTCATCTAAATCACTCATAACGATAATCCAATGGTTCAGAGTCATTTAAATCACTCATAATGATAATCCAATGATTGAGATTCACTAATTGATGATAATCCAAAGGATCAGATTATGTCACATGATCAAAACAATTTAACATCAATATATCAGATTTAATATCAAATGATCAAGACAATTTTAACATCAATAGATCAAATTTAATATAAAATTAAAATTTAATTTAAACATATCATGATCATGGGTTTAATCAATGGCCCAGATTTGATGGGAAGATCAGGGGTAACATGAGGGATGCTGATCGGATGGTTATGATATAGCAGAGCAGGTAGGGTGGAGAATGATTAGGTTTTGGGGTTCTGATTAGGGTTTGTTGCAAGGGTATTACGGGCTGTGTTGGAGATGGTCGGGTGGTAACTGTAGCAGCAGGGTGGCTCAGTGGTCAGTAAGGTGGATGGTGGCAGTGATGGGATCAGGTAAGGATGAATGTGAGGCTGGTGAGGGGTTGTTGGGCAGCATGGGTGATCAGGTATGGAGGTATTTGGTGAGTAGGTTCAGGGGGCTTGGTGGCGGTCTGATGGGTGTTAGGTTGAGGGGCCAAGATGGTTAGGTTGCAGCTATGGCCGTGAGGTGGTGGCGGATTGGTTCAGGTGAGGGTGTTTGTGAGGGGTATCACAGATGGCTTGCAGCCAGGTAGGCTGAGGTGGTTGTTTTAGGTTGGTTATGGAGGTGGTGCATCAAGGGGTTTGGAAGGGTGATGGTGGCGGCTGGGTCAATATGAGGTGGAGGTTGGGTATTGGTTATGGTAGTAGGTGGTTGGATGAACAGATGGGGGTGTATTGATGCTGTAGGTGGATGGATAGTTTGTGGTGGTGAGTGCACAGGTAAGGTCGGGTAATGCAGGCTAGGTTGCAAGGATTGGGATGGGGTGCTGCAGGTGTCGGCCATGAGGTTGAGGCTGGAGTATGTCTGGTTTCTTGGCTGTATAGGTGGGCTTCATGGTGGTCTGTGGTCTGTGAGGAATGAGGCTGGGTGAAGATGCATGGAGTTAGGGTAGTAGGTGGCGGAAAAGGGCTTTGATTGGGTGGACAAGTGGGGTTCTTGGTTAAAAGGAAACCGGTGGTCAGTCGAGTAGAGAGGATGGAAAGTGTCTGGGGGGTTTTTCTCGGTGAGTAGGCATGCATGCAGGTGATCGGTTCAGGTAGGTAACAGGTAAGGGTTTTCTTACCTCTTCTGTCTTCTTCGATCTTCTTCCTCTCCTTCTTCTTCTGTCTTCTTCGATCTTCTTCCACTCCTTCTTCTTCAATCTCTCTCTTAATCTCAGCTCTCCTGTAGTTCTCAGCTCCTTCCCTCCTCTCTCTCTCTCTCTCTCTCTCTCTCTCTCTCTCTCTCTCTCTCTCAGCCTTCTTTTCTTTCTCCCTATTCTGCTCTCTGTTTCTCCCTCTCTCAGTTAATCCTTCTTCCCCTGAGTTCACTTTCTTCTTTTTTTCCTTTTTTTCAGATCCTCTCCCAGAAACTCTCTCTCTCTCTCTCTATTCTTTTCTTTTCTTTTCTTCCTTGCTTCTTTCTTCCCTTTTTTTTTCCTCTCGGCCAGTCCCCCCCCAGCCCCTCTATTCATTCCTTCCCAATTTCTTCTCTCTTAGCTCTCTTTATTTTCTTCTTCTTTTTTTTTTCTTTTCGGTCTGTCCATCTCTTTTAGTCTTCTTTTTTTTCCTTTCTTACTCCCTCTTCTTCTTCTCTCGGTCCCCATATCTTCTCTTTCTCGAATCTCCCAGATCCCCTCTCAAAAAACCTCTTCCATATTCCACTCAAACCCCCCAGCTAAGATCCAAAGATCCCCTTTCCCTCTTTGATCAATTTTTACTTCTCTTTCTATTTTCTATCTCAATCCCCGGGGTTCTCTCTCTCCATCTCTTTCCTAACTTTCTTCTTTTTCCTTTCCTCTTGCTGATTTCCCCCTCTTTCTATTTTCTATGTCGATTCCTTGAGATCTCTCTCTATCTCTTTTGTAACCTAACGGAACCACTAGCTAGACACCTCCTCTTATATATATATATATATATATATATATATATATATATATATATATATAATATAATGCCTAATGCAATATATAATCTAATAATTTCTATGTATAATGTACATAATATGCATGCACATGGGTTGAATAGATTTGGTCCAGTTCAGTTGGACTGGTCGGGTTGAACTGGTCTGGTTCAGTGTGGGTTGAGCTGGGTTGAGCTGAAACTAACTTTTCCTTTTTCTTTCTATCGTTTTACGGGGCATTTCGGCTTTCTTTCGCACAATGGAATTTTTCAACGATCTCTATCTAGATTTTTTTTCAGTCTCATATTGAAGGGAACTGAAAATGGAACACAACGACACTTGAATCACCTGATTTGGAGGTTGGATGATCAAAATATGGCAAAATAAAGTTCGTTCAATCCAATTTATGATAATTTATTCAATAAATCCTCTATTTATGATCATTTGTAGAAGAACCCTTGGGTTTTTAATGTTCTTTTTAGGGACTCCCCTTGTACTTATTGTCCGATTAAAATGACCATATCTTTTTCGTTTGACATCGAAATTGAGCGATTCTGGTCTCATTTCGAAGATAATTTCCAATCTACGCATCCATGCTAGTTGCAGCCCATGACCTTGCTTGGGACCTATAAAAAATCGCCTCGAAGTCGTAATAAAAAATCCAAACTCTGAATTGGGACCCACAACCTCGCCGTACATATTCACCTAGACTCCTACATACTGGGGATCACTTTAGTTCGTCTTAGAACATTATAGGGAGCACGCAAGGACTGATCGATTGTCGAGTTTAGGAGAATTTCACACACCTTTCCTGTACTTTCACTTATTTTCACACTTCTCCTATCTTTTGCTGCTTTCACAATAGTAAGACTCTGTTTAGCTGGGGATGGCAAAAATGAGGTGCTGACACCCTGATCATCTCAAGTAACTTCTCCTGTTGATCCCTCGCCTAGATTCCCAAGGCTACATCAATCAACATTCACTTTGGACCAATGCAACATTGGCTGCTGCCAATAGAGCTAAATCACTATAGGCCGACCAACACGTTTGGTCATTACATTTAGAGACCTAACTAGGCCCAAGTCCATACCCATCCTAACCACACACGGCCTAATCACAGAGAGCTCCCTGCAACTCCTTTTCACCCATCCCAGTATCACAAACTAGGATGTCATCACATTGTTATGGCAGTTGATATTCCTCACCCTCTAAATACAAGATAAGACCATATACATGAGAGGTTGCCAAATTTGCTTCAATTGGCACAATACGGCCTTTCCTCTTCCACCAACTTGAAAGCTCAGTTGTCGATGATAGATCTGCCCACCTCACCCCAAACAAGTGCATTAGTAAACTCCATACTAGTTTCGTCACCTCACAACTAGTAAATATGTGATAAGAAGTTTTTCACTTTTGTGGCATAAGAAACACCTGGAAGGCATACTAACCATTTTCCTCCTGTCATTGTCATCCGTTGGGACTCTCCCATGGCACCACCGCCATGCAAAAATAGAGTCTCTAGGAGTCAAGGCATTTCCCCACACCACTGACACCTAAGGAAGTTTTGGGTTTTGCCCCCTAATCAGGTTCCATGCTAATCTGACAGAGAATGATCCATTTTGCTCCCTAGTCCAAAGTCTAGACTAATGTGTCGGAGTTCCTTTATGTTAAAGGAATAGCCATTGCAACATTCACCACATGCTCCAATGGGCAAGATGACACTAAGGGCCAATGCCACTCCCATTGCACAATAAATCGGCCTAATGTTAAGTTAGAGGTTTGAAACTTAATCACATCCAAACCGAGCTCCTCTTCCAAGGAGCACTCCCCCAAGCAAATATCCTTCTAGAAGTTTATCTTGGATCCATCCCAAATAATCCATCGAGTATGTCTGGTAGTCCAATCCCATACCTTCTAGATGTGGGCCCAAACTGGGGAAACATTGGTTGTACTACGAATGCCACCACCTCTTTTAATGTGTTTGCCCCTTATAAATTTTGCAAAAGCAAAGTCTTCAGAACGCATCCTCTAAGCCATTTTACATAGCATAACCAGATCTTGGAGTTGGTTGGATAACACTCGAAAGAACTGATTTGACAAGCTCCACACTACCTGTCACACCCCAATTCTGATCCAACCAGAATGGTGTGAGTGAACCGCCATTGAACCAACGGTTCACACCAGGATCTCGAATAGGCCGTGTCCACTCATACAAACCATTACACATAACCACAATCAGAATATAAATAATACAGCGGAAGTCTTTAAATAAATGAACCAAGAATCTATTGATAAATTTAAATAAAATATCCAATTATTCAAATTCAAACATAAGATATAATATTCTTACATCCACTTAATCCAACCAAAAATAATTAAAATAAATAAAAATCCAATCAAAGGTACACGCAGAAAGGGCACTCGCATGAAGTGTCATGCTCATCCTCTCCTGCCTGTACACCCAGAGCAACAACATCACCATACGCCGGAGCGTTCACATAATCATCCACCGTGTATCCTGCATCAACATCTAAAAATAATGTATATACAAAGGGTGAGCTCACAACTTATCTCAGTAAGACAATCAGACAGTTTCACAATATTATGCATGAGTAATAATCATTTTATGCTGTGGTCTGGTTTAAGTTTGCAATGTGCTATAGAAAGGTTTGGTGGCCCCCGCACCTTTATACACGAGTGTGTGGCACCGCATGGAATCACACCACCACCGGCCTACATGCACCCATCATGGAATAGAGATAGAGCTAAGATATCCCCGTACCTCCCCTGATGCTCTACCCATACCAGTACCTAAGCCCCTACTGGCCAGGGCTCGCAACTAACCAATCCTACATGTCATCAATGTACGCTCTATCCCAGCACAACCGTCTATGGCATAGAGATAGAGCTAAGGCATCCCCGTACATCCCCTGATGCCCTATCTGCAACTAACCCACTAGGATAGAAACATAACGCAGGTAGATCCTATCCCAACATAACTCCCTACGGCATAGAGATAGAGCTAAAGCATCGTGGACATACCAGCGTCGACCTCGGAGACCACAATGCCACATCACCATGGCCAGGCCAGCATCAACATCAGAGACCACCGTACCACGACCTTCCCCTGATGCCCCACCCGTACCAAGCATGTTAAGATAGAATACTACAAAAAGTGTCAGTGTGAGGAATGATCCCAGGCTCCATGCCCCAATCCACACACTCACAAAAACAATCACATGCCTAACAATCACATCCTGTCAATGCATGAACAACAATAATAACTGGAAGTAAAGGATGGCATGTGAATATGCACAAACATCACATCATATATATTCAGGTGATTAACAAAGATTTACTGTCCATTAATTATTAGGTTTAGGTCAGATTCCCTTACCTGACGCTCGTTTGATAGCTTGCTCCACGTCGCACGATCCAAACGTGCTATCACAAAGTCCTACAATATTATTAGGGTTTCATTAAAATAGTTTCCTTAAGGTTTCACGTTGGTCAGAAACCAACAAAGTCCAAAACCAGCCTTTCAGAGCTGACCGATCGCAACATACCGGTTGCAGCTCTATGAGCAAACTAGCAACCGGTATGGTCGACCGGTATGTCTCCGGAAGTCCATACACTTGGTTTTTCGACTACCGTCGATCGATTTGGATTTTCAAGGTTTCTCCTATCCATTCTAAGTCTAATCTTTGAGTTAGAGTTATCCCCAACTCATTCAAGTCTTATTTCGATGAATATCATCTCGGAACTCGAATCTAAGGTTTGACGGCAACTTAGGGTTTAATATCCAATTTAGGGTTTTGAATCAATACCTAATTTGCATGGTATTGATCCACCCATACAACTATCCTAGAGTCATAGAGTAAGAAGAGTGGTTAAAACACTTACCGTTGACTGGCGTAACGGGAGCGTTGTCGAACGGTAATGGCGGCACCTCCTTCTTCTTCCTAGCTCCTTCTCCTTTCCAACCTCCTTCTCTTCTCTAGGGTTTGTGAGAGACAATGGAAAGGATTTGAGGAGGTTTAAGGGTGTATTTATAGGCTAAAATTAGGGTTTAGTAACCCTAATAGGATTAGGAAAGTCTTAGGATTCGAAATCAGGAAAGTGGGACCCTCAGAAGTCAATTTCTGGATCTCTGCACTCAGCTGCGCAGAGCTGACCGGTCGACCGGTACCATCGACCGGTCAACATAAAATCATGTTGATTTGATCGTCTTTGGTCCGATTTCGTACCTGTTTGTCATCCGCTCGTCCCGTCTGGCTCGGTGATGATCGGAAGACCTGCTACGACATAAAACAAAGGTTTAGACCGGGTTTACGGAGTGCGGGTCTTACACTACCCGCCATCAAGAGTAGTCTACCATTCCAGGCAGGAAACTGTGATTTAATTTGACCTGGAAATATCAAAACTCCAAGGTATTTTATAGGAAACCATCCCTCTACATAACCCAATAATGATTTTAATTGCCATTTGTATATTGTTGAAATAAACCCAAAGAAAATTTGACTTTTACTTGAATTCACTACTAATGAACACATTTTATGTGTGAATTTAGGGCCTAAAGTATGCATCTCTTATTCTTTTTTATGATACTTCTCGGGTGTTTAATATTGTTTTTATGTTTATAGAGTGTAGGTGAAAGAATGGAGTAATCCGAGCTTGAAAAGACCATTTTATGCATTTTTGGTGATCCTGCCCAGTTAACTCACTCAGTCAACTCAGCAGCCACGCATAGGGACAAATTTTGTAAGGAGAGACACGAATTTATATATAAGATCAGCTTTGGCCAAGTAAAAAAGTAGTTCAATTTCATGTGAGAAATTTCATTCTCTCTAGAGAATATTGCCTACTTATTTGGGATTAAATTTACAAGGTGGAGATTGCCACATCTTTGGGGTTTCCTATTTTTTTCTCAAGGTTGATATCACATGTGGAGATTGGCATGGCATGGAAGAATGGAAAGCTCTAATTGGTTGTGAAAGTTTTCAAGAAGAGATAATGATGCCAACGATAACATGACCTGTTGCAAGATCCTCTTCTACTCAAGAATCGTCCACATACAATGAACCTACAAGGCTGACATTCGCTTACCAAATTTATCTCCACAAAATCCCTTGTAATCCAATTATAAAGATTGATTGTAATCTTCACTCAATTGTATATATATGTGACACTCAGTAATAAAAAGAAATCAAGTCAACATTTATCCCTTTGTAATTTTTTTTTAGTTTTGAAAATTTATTTACAGGAGAGTTCAAGAGTTTTAGTTTCTTTCTTTGAAGTTGTGCTCTTCTGCTAGTAGGTAATCTGAATTCTGAGTTTTTTTCTTCTTCTTGCTTAATTTCTTTTCTCCAGTTTTAATTCCAAATTTAGAATTCTATCGTAGAGTAGATCAATATAGGTTATACCCCATTACTATTTTAATTTAAGGAAGAAGGCTCCCTTTGTAATCGTATGCACATCACATCACCTTGGAGTAACAATGTGATGACCAACGACGACGGAGAAATCTTCCAGAGATAAGTTTTTTTTTTGACACTCGTTTATTTTTAATTTTGTTTCCTTTCATGCAATTGCTATTTGTTACTCTAGGGTTAATTTATGATGCTTTAAATTTTTGTACAATTAGTAATCCATTTTATCATTATTTTTGTTGCTCGACTAGGTTATTATTAGAGTGTTTTAGGTTATCTAATTTATTCAATTTATTTGTGTGTACTTTGTCCTGTTTAAGTTAAAAAAAATTATGCTTTCTCCCTGAGTTTGACCCATTACTGCACGATACCGTGCACTTGTGGTTACACTTTTAAATCTCTAACAAGTTTTTAGTGCCGTTGCCGGGGAGGCAAGCCATTAATTTTCTTATTTTAAATAGTTTAAAGTTATTAAAAAATTCAAAAATTCAAAAAGTATTCGCTTGTTTTCATTCCTTTCTTTGCACCTCTGATCCGTTAGGTTAGAAAAGTACAATCGACGGTCCAATCCTGATCATGATGTGGTGATAAGGGATGCTGGCTATCAAATCATCAAAGGGAATAACAACCAATAGCTTCAGCGGTAACGACGTTGTTTCTTAAAGTGATTTTTGATATGACCGGTCTCTAAGCTATTGTTCGTCAGGAGGTTTGCATTGACCTCGATTTGAAAAAAATCAGCTTTTCACGTGGAATTTAGAGGAAAAAGAAAGAGAAAATTTTGTCATTGGAAGAGGTTTGTGCATGCATGTGTGGAATCGAGATTCTACCAACTATCTGCTAAGAGCCTAATCTTTAACAATGGCTGAATCTACCTTTTATACAAAACCAAAGGCGACACTTAAGGATAGGTTCTACCCTGCTAGGGCAGCACAACCTTCATGTATACAATTGTCGGCTACCACAGGCAATAACTATGAACTGAAAACTCAATTCATTACCATGCTTCCCCATTTTCATTCGACATCTTTAGAGGATGCATACTTGTTCCTCCGTGAGTATGAGGAGGTGTGTGCCCTCATCAAGATGCAATAGCTCAGTGATGATGCTATCAAATTGAGGTGCATCACTTTTTCACTCAAGGATGGAGCAAAAAATGGCTTTATGGTCTTCCCACAAATTCTATTACTTCAAGGGACCAATTTATAGTGTTATTCCTCAAAAAAAAAAAACAATTTTTCTCTTTACAAGACAAATAAACTTCGAGGGAATATAATGCGGTTAAAACAAGAGCCAAATGAATCTTTTTCACGCGTCATGGAAAGTTTCCAAGGCCTACTCCAAGAGTGCCCCCACTGGTATTGAGACGTGGCAGCTTTGCCAAATTATCTACAAGGGGATAGACTTTCCTACCAAGCAGACGCTTGAGTCTATGTGTCCTCAAAGATTTATTTCCTATGAGGATGCTACTGACGCTTGGAACTTTTTGGCTGATCTCATCAAAAGAACAAGAGAGTAAAAGTCTACACAGGAAACAGACCGCACCCAAAAAGGTAAAGCTTACTATGTCAATGGCATAGTAGCTAAGGAGACACACTTAGATTATCACACCCCAATTCCACACTATTCAGAATGGTGTGATGAACCGCTAATAAACCAATGGTTCAACCAGGATCTCGAATAGGTTGTGTCCGTTTGCTTAAACCATACACATCCACAACCATAATCAGAGTAAATAAACAATAACGAAAGTCTTATATATTAAATGATCTGAGAGTCTAGCTGTGATAAAGTAAATAAATTATCCAATTATCTCCCAAAAGGACTAAGACATAAATTAAAATAATTAAATCAATTACATTGTCTGTATAATTTAAACCAATTGAATAAAAAATACAAGAGTTGCACTAGCATGATGAATCATGCGACTCCATCATCAATTCTGCCTCCATTGCCGCCGCATGCCCGTATGTTGGAGCATTCATATAATCTTTCACTGTTGTACCAGCATCATCAACTAAAAATATTCGAATCCGAAAAGGGTGAGCACATATCACGGCTCAGTGAGCAAACAAAACAATGCAACAAACATATGCATGCATTCAATTCATATCTTTGGTCTGGTTCATAAGTTTGCAATGTGCAATAGAAAGGATAGGTGGTCGCTGCACCTCTATACACGAATGTGTGGAACCGCCCAATGGATCAAACACCATTGCCGCCCCCACATGCACCCAACATAGAATAGAGATAGAGCTAAAGTGCTTAGGACCGCACCGCATCACACTTCCCCTGATGCTCTACCCATACCAACACGTAAGCCCCTATTGGTGAGGGCTTGCAAACTGGGCTCGCAACTAACCAATCCTAATGTCAAATAGTGTATCCAAGGACTCACCCCAGCATCCCTCAATACGTCCATAGAGATAGAGCTAAGGCCACCTGACAAAGTCAGAGACTACACGGTCCGAGACCACCTCCCCTGATGCCCTACGACGTAATAGTTCTGCTAAGGTAATGGCGATACGACAATGTTATTAGACAAGACTTGAGTAGAAATAGAACTAGAGTCTGGTGATCAGGATGAACCACAGTGTCACATCCTCCCCCTGATGCTCCACTCACATCAAGTACAATAACCACACACATACATTCACATGTTTATTCCTAGCATCATCATCATCATCATGTTATAATTAACGAAATTAAATATGCATGAACAATAATAACAGGAATAGTGGATAACATGTGATATGCACATTATAATTATACAAGCATAGAATCATTCATAGTATTGGACTCAATAAACGAAAACAGTTTATTATTAGTCAATTAGTTTAGGTTTTGTTTCCTCACCTTTGATTGAGCGTAGATCCTCGTTCAAGCTTTATGAATCACTTTTAAATCACTAGAAAGACCTAACAAGTCGATAGATTTTAATTAGAATTAGTTTCAACATGTTTAAACTAACAGAACCTGTAGGGTCGCAGGTAGGGTAGCACCTAGGGTAGCAGTTTCTGCGACCCTATGGTGTAGGGTCGCAGGTGGGGTCGGATACCATTCGACCCTACGTGCGACCACACCCTCCCTGGAACTTCCTGAGGGCATGTGATCGATCCTGTGGTCTTGTAGGGTCGGATATCATTTGACCCTACGTGCGACCACACGTATTCTAAGTCGACCTTTCATTCTAAAGTCCATCCCTTAATGTTTGGATCCATTGGCTTACTTTCATGATCCATTCTATGATTGTTCTATGGCTCAAAACTACAAGTTATACACTATTCATTGTCCATAATGATTTCCTCCATGGAATCTCTTGGAACTTGTCCATGGATGGATGATTTGGGTTTCTCCTAATCCTATGTTCTTCATAACTATTCTAGGATCTCTTATTCAGGTAGAGAATTAGGTTCATACCTTTATTCAGAGGTTTCTTTGAACTTCCTCCTCTTCCTTAGTCTTCTTCTTCATCTTCCTTCTCTTTCTCTTTCTCTCACTTTCAATTAGGGTTCTAAAGGAGAGAAAGAGGCTAAGGGACGTCCTATTTATAGAGGAAAACCCCCCATAATAAGTCCCAATGAGTTTAGGAAAGACCCCTTTTGAATTAGGAAAGTTTCCTAATTTACGGATTATGTTTGCTATCGTAGGGTCGCATGTAGGGTCGCAGAATCCGTCGACCCTACGTTTTTCTAGTCATGCGACCCCACTACTAAAAAGTCATGGGTTGGACTTCTTTTGAGGTGGGGTCGACCACACCTGTTTAGGCATACGACCCTACTCTCACATTTGACTGTTTTTGGGTTAGACTTCATACCTAGTCTTGTGGTTTCTTCACGCACTTGGTCTACTTGGCTCGACCATGATAGGTAGACCTGGTACAAGGTGGTAAGATCGGTTAGTTCGATACGGATCTTACAACTCCCCCTTCTTATTAGAAATTTCATCCTCGAAATTTGCTCATACCTTTCGAGTCGAAAAGGTGAGGATATTGCTTCCACATAGCATTCTCTTCTTCCCATGTGATCTCTTCTATATCTTGGCTCCTCCTAGCCGTTGAACCTTTCGATTAGTGATTTCAGTTGGTGCTACTTCGAATGTCAAATCATCAGTTAGATCTGGTGGATCTTCTATCAAAACGTGCGTTGGATCTTTGACGTACTTCTTTAATAATGAGATATGAAATACATCATGCACACTTGACATAGATAGTGGTAGTGCTAACTGATAAGCCACTTTTCCATGTCTAGCTAGAATCTTATATGGACCGACATATCTTGGACTTAGCTTCCCTTTCTGTCCGAATCGTTTTAAACCTCGCATAGGTGATTCTTTCAAAAACACCTTATCGCCTACGACAAATTCAAGGTCTCGACGTATCTGCATACTGTTTCTGATGGTTCTGAGCCGTTCTAACTCTTTCCTTGATAATGTCGACTACTCGACAAGTCTCCTCAATAAATTCTGGTCCAACAATGCTACGTTCTCCAACTTCATTCCAAAACACAGGAGTTCGACACTTTCTACCATACAGTACTTCATAGGGTGACATCTGTATAGTAGCCTAATAGCTGTTGTTATAGGCGAACTTGATCAAGGGTAGTTTCTCATCCCATGATCCTTTAAAATGAATTACACAGGCTCAAAGCATGTCTACTAAAATCTAAATGGTACGCTCCGACTGTCCGTCTATCTGAGGATGTAATGCAGTACTGAACTTTAACATTGTACCCATAGCCTTTTGTAATCCTTTCCAAAACTTTGAAGTAAAGCGTGGGTCTCTATCGGATATAATGCTTTCAGGTACACCATATAATCTGACAATGTTATCCACATATAGCTTGGCTAACCTCTCCAGGGTATACTATGGTAGTATAGCTATAAAGCGGGCTATCTTAGTCAGACGATCTACAATCACCCAGACCGCATCAACTACTCGAGGAGTCAATGGTAACCCGGTGATGAAGTCCATAGTGATGCAGTCCCATTTCCATGCTAGTTCTAGTAGCGGCTGCAACAGTCCGACAGGTCTTTGCCGTTCAGCCTTCACCCTCTGACAATTTAGGCATTGAGACACAAATTTAGCTACATCTGCTTTCATTCCTCTCCAACAATATAATTTCTTCAAATCATGATACATCTTTGTACTTCCAGGATGTACTGAATAGGCGGTGGTGTGAGCTTCCCTCATTAGTCTGTGTCTAATGTCCACGTTTTCTGTTTCAGGAACACATACTCTTCTTTTGTACTTCAATACCTTTTCATCGTCCAAGGTGAACTCAGGAATAGTCCTACCTTTTTCGATGTCTTCTTGTACCGTTCTTAGATAAGGGTCTGATTTAATAGCGACTTTTACTTCATCAATTATATCAGAAACAATCTTTAATGTTGTGAACATATTTGAAAATCGATGAATAAACCATTGGTTGGTTGATCCACCCAGTGCATATATCATGAACTGCTCATTACTATAATTGAATACTTTTCCTGTAGTACACATTGCTGCAGTCGTGTTAACCTCTCCTTGAGATTTTATCATTGCTTTTCTGCTTAGCGCATCAGCAACTACATTAGCCTTTCCTAGATGATACTGGATATCGCAATCATAATCCTTCAATAATTCCAGCCATATTCTTTGTCTCATGTTCAACTCCTTCTGATTAAAAAGATAAGTGAAACTCTTATGATCTGATTTAAACTGAAATTTCTCTCCATACAAATAATGTCTCTATATTTTGACCGCATGTACTACTGCCGCTAATTCCAAGTCATGAGTAGGATAATTTTTCTCATGTGTTTTTAGTTGTCTTGAAGCATACACAACTACTTGTTCTCCTTGCATAAGTACACATCCTAAACCCAATCCAGATGCATCGGTATACAAGGTAAATGACTGTCCTGGAATAGGAATAGTTAAGATCGGACAAGATATCAATCTAGCCTTCAATGTTTGGAAAATTTTCTCACATTTATCAGTCCAAACAAACTTTTCTCCTTTCTTAGTCAAGCTGGTGAGAGGTACGACAATTTTGGAATAGTCTTCCACGAATCGTCGATAATACCCAGCTAGACCTAGGAAACTTATAATTTCTGCAACGCTCTTCGGTGCTTCCCACTTCACAATGGCTTCAATCTTGCTGGGATCCACTTTAATTCCTTCAGCGGATACAACATGGCCTAAGAAAGCGACCTCATTTAGCCAGAACTCACACTTTGTAAATTTGGCGTAAAACTTCTCTTTCCTTAATCGCTGCATAGCGGTTCTTAGATTCATGACATGAGTTTCCTTGTCCTTGGAGTAGACCAATATATCATCAATAAACACAATGACCGACGTATCCAACATATCATGGAATACCCAGTTCATGAGTTCCATAAAAGTTGCGGGTGCGTTAGTCAATCCAAAAGACATGACTAAAAATTCATAATGTCCATATCTTGTTCTGAATGCTGTCTTTGGAATATCACCGTCCTTAACTTTAACTGATGGTATCCTGACCGCAGATCTATCTTGGAAAACACCTTGGCACCTTGCAACTGATTGAACAAGTCATTGATTCAAGGCAACAGGTACCGATTCTTGATTGTAAGCTTATTCAATTCTCGGTAGTCTATATACAGTCGAACACTACCGTCCTTCTTCTTTACAAACAATACTGGCACTCCCCATGGTAATATGCTAGGTCTGATATAACCTTTGTCCAATAATTTCTATAACTGTACTTTTAATTCCTTCAATTCAGTAGGAGCCATTCGATAGGGTGCTTTAGTTACTGGTGCGGCTCCGGGTATCAGATCTATAACAAACTCTGTCACTCGGTCGGGTGGTAGTCCTGGTAGTTCTTCAAGAAATACATCTGGAAAGTCACGCACAACATCAATATTCTCCATTTGTGGTGCTTCCTTGGTGAGGTCGACCACTGATACTGGATACCTAACTCCTCCTTTCTCGAGGCATTTTCTAGCCTTTAATGCAGAGAGGATGAGTTTTCGTTTATGGGAAGTTTGGTTCTGGCAAAACTAAACTCTGCTCATTCCTTGTTTTTAAATGTCAGCTTCTTTTATGCACATAATAGGTTTATAGAAAGCCGAGCTAACCAGTCCATTCCCAAGATGACGTCAAAGTCGGTCATCTCAAGTTGAATCAAGGTTGCATCTAAAGTCTTCTCATCAATAAGAACTGGACATGGTCCATAACCTTTTTCGAATGTCACTTTTAATCCCATAGGCGATCGTACAAGCAGTTTGTAGTTTAAAGATTTGAGGGGTAGATTCAGCTTCTTTCCAAATGACACAGATATAAAAGAATGAGTAGCTCCAGAATCAAAGAGTACTCTAGCGAGTATGCCATTAATAGGTACGATACCTGTGATTTGTTTTAGTTTAGTCTACATGCTCACACAATGTAACACAAAATGAAAGGTTCAGGTCATACCTGTGACCACATCAGGCGATGTGGCAACATCCTCAGATGTAATAGCATAAACCTTTCCTTGCTGTAGCTGTTTTCTGGGCTTAAGATACTCCCTTGAATAATGTCCTACTTGGTTGCAGTTAAAGCATTTTACTCCGTTGTTTTGCTTTTGTTGCGGTTGAGCTGCTGGAGAAGTCTTGGTTGCAGCATTGAAGCCTTAAGTACGGAAGGGTTTAAATATCCTTGTATTCCCTCCGTTATAAGAATTCCCATTTGGCTTCTTGATACCTCTATTCTGAGAAAAATAGCTCTCTTTCTGGCTCGACTCTATTACTCGAGCAATCTGTACTGCTTTATTGTACACATTCTTTTCCAATCCCAGACCATGCTCACGGATGCTTCCCCTGAGTCCCATGACGAACCTTCGAGTCTTTGTATTTTCCTCTTGCATGCTAGCGGGTGCAAAGAAGAACAGCTCTTCATAACGCTGTTGGTATGCATCCACAGTTATTTGCCCCTGATATAAACTCAGGAACTCTCTCTCCATAGAATCTCTGAAACTTCTGGGGAAGTACTTCTCAAAGAATGCCTCTTTATAGATAGCCCAGGTTAATTGGGCATGCTTTGTTAACAGATAAGTCTGTGTGGACTTTCACCAGTGGTGTGTATTTCAGCATGAAGGTTGCACATAGTACTTTCTCCTCCTCATTCACTGTCATCATCATAAAATTCCTCTCCATTTCGTCGATCCAATGTGCTGGCCACAAAGGATCAGCTGGTTTACCATTATATTCTTTAGGCTTCATCTTCAGAAAACGCTCGATCAGTCTGGAGTGGTCCAGCTGATACTGAGCATAGGCCCCATACATAGGTGGTTGGTACTGGTAACTGCCTTGAGCTACCTCAGGATTCTGCACTGGAGCCTGCATAACTGGTGTTTGAGGTGCGTGGGGTACCGTGTTGCTTCCCCCTGGTACTGTGCTAGTTTGTCCTACTGGCATAGGTGTCGTATGTGTAGCTGGAAAAGCCATTCCTATAGCAGCTTACATATTTCCTTGCACCTGCTGTATTTGCTGCAGCTGTTGTGCCAGGTTCATTACAGTTGTAGCCAAATCCGTAGGTGGGACTGGCAAGTTTGTAGGATTTTCCTGGCCACTAGCTACTGGTGGTGCCATATTCAGATTCTCTTGTACATAAGGATTTTCATGGCTGTCTTCCTCCACAGGTGGTGGTGGTGGAATTGGGTTACGGCCTCGTCTGGTCACTCTTCACCCAGCCATTTCCTGTCCTAGTGGTGGTAGTGTCTGGAAAACAGTCATAGAACATGTGAGGCAATCATTATAAGTTGTTCCCAAGTCAAAATTCAACTAATCAATATAAATTTCTAATTTTTCAGATCATTTCATAAAAATATTGAATTTTCCATCATAGGGTCGATGGTAGGGTTGCACTGTATTCGACCCTATGGTATGTGACCCTAAGAACACTGTCAGCTCACCGAGAGCCTAGGGTCGATCATAGGGTCGGTATATGTCTGACCCTAGGTCCGACCCATGCTTCTTTGTCAGATCACCGAGAACCTAGGGTCGATGGTAGGGTCGGTCGTAGGGTCGCACATTTTGGTCAAATTTTGCGACCCTACGATCCAGAATCAGGTTTTTAAACCTAATTTTGGATTCATTTCCTATTCTTCCTCTTTTCTTCCAACTCAACTCGCTTCCCTTGAGTTGCTACAGTATCGACCCCTAGGGTTTGGTGATTGTTTCTTCCGTTCACGACTCCCGCTTCGTCTCTTCAGGTATGCTCTCTACTGTTTCCCATTTTTAAGCTTTCTAAACTAGGTTTTCGTCTATTTACATCGTTTTCTTCAAATTAAACTTTGTCTAATCGTAAAAATTTAATTTTTATTGGGGTCTTTTGCTATTGGTCACCCAATGGACGAAAGCCCTAAAAAATATTTGATTTTCATCGGTTGGTTATCGAGAAACTTGAAAATTTCCATTTTGACCTAATTTTCGAGATTTTTCAAATTTATTGAAATTTCTTCAAATTCGATCTTTCTAGATTAAATTTCCAACTGTATGAGCCTTGCAGGATGGTTTGGGACCTATGTAAGTCCTTCTGCCCAGTTGTTTGGGTGAAAAGTGAGGCTTTTTGCCAAATCATGCCGTTATAATGTCGAAATTTAAAATTTTTCATCATTACTAATATCTTGTTTGTTCTTCTGTGTCTTGACAGATAGTATGGCTCGTACCAAGGTTCCTAGGGCTCATGACCCCATTCCTTTCCCCTCCAACGAGGCCGAAGCTCGGTATGCTAGCTATGAGCGTAAGAAAGTAGAAGGGGATCGCTGTGTAAACTTGGCTAGTCTAGCCTTGTTTAACGTGGAGGGGGCATTTGGTGACATAGGCTGGCTTCCTGTGATCACCTATGAGGCTTGTACTCGTCCTGCTTTGGTAATGTCACACCCCGATTCCACACACTTCAGAATGGTGTGATGAACCGCCAAATAACCAACGGTTCAACCAGGATCTCTTATAGGCTATCCCCGCGTTATCCAAACTTAACACGCATCCACAATCATAATCAGAGTAATACATAATAGCGGAAAATTTATAAATAGTATGAACTGAGAACTAAGTTGATATCCATAAATAATAGCAAATTATTCTGTGATTAACCGAGACATAAATATTTAAATACCAAATACATGTCTTATAAATCCAATAAAGAAAACTACAAAAATTATCTAATCGAATACACACAAGTTGCACTCGCAAGAGGAGTCGTGTGTATCATCTTCAGCTCCAACTTCCATAGCTGCTACAGTTCCATACGCTGACAGGTTCATATAATTTTCAACAAAGATATCCCGCATCATCAACTAAAAATATTCGACGCCGAGGGTGAGCACACAACACGGCTCGGTGAGTAGCAAAAACAATGCAACATTACATATGCATGCAAAAAGTCAATTCATATCTTTGGTCTTGGTTTATAGTTTGCAATGTGCAATAGAAAGGTTGGGTGATCAAAGGTTAACGTTTATTGATACCGCCTCTATACACAGGTGTGGAAGCCCGCCCGAAGGTTAACGTTTATCGTCGTCCCCATCCACCCTACCATAACATTATACAACAAAGGTTAACGTTTATTGCTATATAATGCTATACCAACACGTAAGCCCCTGTTAGCGAGGGCTTGCAAACTGGGCTCGCTGCTAACCAATCCTAATGCCAAACAGTGTATCCAAGGCCTCACCCCAAAGCATCCCTCGGAACATCCATAGAGATAGAGCTAAGGCCCCCGGTAGAGTCGAGACTACAAGGACCGAGACCACCTCCCCGATACTCTAGACATAATAGTTCCGCTAAGGTAATGGCGATCTGACGATGTCAATGCACAAGACTTGAGTTAGAGATAGAGCTAAAGTGCCGAGACCCGCCAAAGGTTAACGTTTATTGACGTTCTCATCACACCTCCCCGATACTCTCTCGCATCAAGCACACCAACCACACACATACAAGCACATGCCTATTCCTATCATCATCATCATCATCATGTTATAACAATAAAGTAAATATGCATGAACAAGTAATAGAAATATTGGATGGCATGCTGTATGCACATTACAATCATATTTGCATAGAATTAAACATGGCATAGGACTCAAGAAAAGAAAAACAGTTTATTATTAACCAATTTAGTTTGGGGTTAAGGTTCCTCACTTTAGCTTGCTAATAGATATTTTCCAAGCTTTCGATTCACTGTTATAACGGTATTATATTGCTAGCAAACCTAACAAAGTCGATAGAATTTAATTAGAATTAATTCAGAATTTAAAAACCATTCTGTCAACCGAGGGTCGATGCTAGGGTCGATGCTAGGGTCGATGGGTCTATCGACCCTCCCAGTCTCGAACTTCCGAATCCGAGGGTCGATGGTCGGAAACACCTAGGGTCGGATGGTCTATCGACCCTCGGTGCGACCCTCGGTGCACTCCGGTCCAATTTCCACTTTTTAATCCATTCTTCGTGTTTGGGGTCCTATGGCTTGCTTCCTACATTCACTAACATTCATTCCATGGTCTAGAACCATGTATGATTCATCTAGATAGCTTTCGTACATCCTCCCATGGTTTTCCATGAAAACCTAACCATGGATGGATGGTTTGGGTTTCTCCGAAATCCTACACTCAATCATATCTAACCTAAGGTCTGTAGAAACTCATGGAATTAGTATCCATACCGGACTTTCCCTCCGCAATTTCTTCTCCTTTTGCTAAGCCTTCTTCCTAGCCCCCTTTCTTCCTCTTTTCCTTCTTCTCTCTTTCTCTCAATTCAATTAGGGTTGTGAAAGGAGTGAATGTGGCTTAGGGACGTCCTTTAAATAGACTAGGAATGTCCTATAATAATCCCATTGAGATTTGGAAAGAATCCCAACCGAAAATTAGGAAATTTCCTAATTTCTGTTTCGTAAACCGAGGGTCGATGGGAGGGTCGATGATCCCGTCGACCCTAGGGTCTTAGTGTCCGACCCTCCCTCAAAAACCGAGGGTCGATCTTTCCGGTTTGGGAGGTCCGACCGCTTAGCTGGGTGTGCGACCCTCCCCTAGAATTAAGTGTTTTTGGGTCGATTTCATACCTGAGATCTCGATCTCCTTCATGCCCTTGGTCCATTTGACTCGACCACGATGGGTAAACCTGGTTCAAGGTGGTAAGACCGGGTTAAATTGACACGGGTCTTATAGGTAAAGCAGTTCTATTGCAATCTCCAGGTAGTGGGGGATCACAATGACACATAGAGGGGTAGGGAGCTCAGGATCACTAGCTACGTCAAAGGGGTGGAGGTTTTATTTAACTGCCAGCAGTTGGCTGATCTTTTGGGCATATCAAATGACGGCCCTTTGGTGTACTGTGCTCCCAAGGAACCCCATTTCCTATCCTTGGCGATGCGTGCTGAGATTGATAGTTAGCTCATTAGAGATGATCATTGGGAGATGAAAGCAATCAATCTATGCCCAGAGCCTCAGGTGTACTACAAGATCATCCAACACAACCTGATTCCCCATAGTGGACACTATGGTAGGATTTCTCAGTTGACTCAGTATGTCCTCTACTGCATCTGCACCAGACAGCCTGTCGGCCTTCCTTATATTATCATCCGGACGATGATCCGTGCTACGCTGCCTGGTCAGTTAGGCAACCTGCCCTACGGATGTCTGATCACTACACTAGTCACATGCCTATACGTTGATTTATTGGATGAGAGGATTCAGGAGAAGACCTTCTCATCGGACCATGACTGGGAGGCCATCTGTAGGATGGGTCTGCGGGATGCGCAGGTCAGTGATGATGAGAGGAACGATCTGGTGCGTCCTCGTACTCGAGTAGAGACAGCAGACGCTGAGGCAGTTGCAGTAGCAACAGGAGCAGGGGTCATGGGGGTGATGCTGAGGATGATGATCGTAAGTTTATGGATGTAGATGCCATACCTCCTCCATCACCTCTACATTCTACTGGAGCTGGCCCATCTCGGGCTCCACACACTGCTGGTCCTTCACACCCACCCTCTGATGATATGATGGGGTTACTGCGTGAGATTAGAGAGGCCCAGCGAGCGTCGGATCAATGAATGGCCGAGCTGGCAGCTAGTCTCTAGGTGACCTAGACTCAGGTAGCCTGGCTGACTAGAGTGTATGCAGAGGACTATGACCGAGATCATGAGGTACCTCCTCCTCCAGCACCTCCAGCTCCATGATGTATATTTTCTTTTTGTCCTTTTTTGTACTACAGAGTAACTATCTGGATTGTGGACCATACTCTGATTTGGATATGTATATATACGTTGCTTTTAGTCGAGTGTATATGAAACTTGTTTCTCCATTTATATATGCATTATTCTCTTTCTTAATTTTGTCTCAAACAACACAGGTGCTTTTGGTGTGTTATTATTACAACTTTTAATTTTTATCCTAACTCAATTCATGAACTTTTGTGAAAGTATATCAGTTTAATAGACAGGGCCTGAGGGCTCTGATACCAAGTTGTCACACCCCAATTTTGTACTATTCAGAATGGTGTGATGAACCATTAATAAACCAACGGTTCAACCAGGATCTCGAATAGGCTATGTCTGTTTGCTTAAACTATACACATCCACAACCATAATCAGAGTAAATAAACAATAGTGGAAGTCTTATATATTAAATGAACTGAGAGTCTAGCTGTGATAAAGTAAATAAATTATCTAATTATCTCCCAAAAGGACTAAGACATAAATTAAAATAATTAAATCAATTACATTGTCTGTATAACTTAAACCAAATCTAATAAAAAATACAAGAGTTGCACTCACATGTTGAATCATGTGACTCCATCATCAATTCTGCCTCCATTTGCCGCCACATGCCCGTATGTTGGAGCATTCATATAATCTTCCACTGTTGTACCTGCATCATCAACTAAAAATATTCGAATTCGAAAAGGGTGAGCACACATCACGGCTCAGTGAGTAAACAAAACAATGCAACAAACATATGCATGCATTCAATTCATATCTTTGGTCTGGTTCATAAGTTTGCAATGTGCAATAGAAAGGATAGGTGGCCGTCGCACCTCTATACATGAATGTGTGGAATCGCCCAATGGATCAAACACCATTGCTGCCCCCATATGCACCCACCATGGAATAGAGATAGAGCTAAAGTGCTTAGGACCGCACCGCATCACACTTCCCCTGATGCTCTACCCATACCAACACGTAAGCCCCTATTGGCGAGGGATGCAAACTGGGCTCGCAACTAACCAATTCTAATGTCAAACAGTGTATCCAAGGCCTCACCCCAACATTCCTCAATACCTCCATAGAGATAGAGCTAAGGCCCCCTGGGAGAGTCAGAGATTACACGGTCCGAGACCACCTCCCCTGATGCCCTACGACTAATAGTTCTGCTAAGGTAATGGCAATACGACGATGTTAGTGGACAAGACTTGAGTAGAGATAGAGCTAGAGTCTGGTGACCAGGATGAATCACAGTGTCACGTCCTCCCCCTGATGCTCCACTCGCATCAAGTACACTAACCACACACATACATTCACATGTCTTTTCCTAGCATCATCATCATCATCATGTTATAATAAATGAAATTAATTATGCATGAACAATAATAACAGAAATAGTGGATGACATGTAATATGCACATTACAATCATACAAGCATAGAATCATTCATAGTATTGGACTCAATAAATGAAAACAGTTTTTTATTAGCCAATTAGTTTAGGGCTTGTTCCCTCACCTTTGATTGAGCATAAATCCCCGTTCAAGCTTTATGAATCACTCTTAAATCACTAAAAAGACCTAACAAGTCGATATATTTTAATTAGAATTAGTTCCAACATATTTAAACTAACAGAACCTATAGGGTCGCAGGTAGGGTAGCACCTAGGGTAGCAGTTTTTGCGACCCTAGGGTGTAGGGTCGCAGCTGGGGTCGGATACCATTCGACCCTACGTGCGACCACACCCTCCCTGAAACTTCTCGAGGGCATGTGGTCAATCCTATGGTCTTGTAGGGTCGGATATCATTCGACCCTACGTGCGACCACATGTATTCTGAGTCGACCTTTCATTCTAAAGTCTATCCCTTCATGTTTGGATCCTTTGGCTTACTTTCATGGTCCATTCTATGATTGTTCTATGGCTGAAAACTACAAGTTATACACTATTCATTGTCCATAATGATTTCCTCCATGGAATCTCTTGGAACTTGTCCATGGATGGATGATTTAGGTTTCTCCTAATCCTATGTTCTTCATAACTATTCTAGGATCTCTTATTCAAGTAGAGAATTAGGTTTATACCTTTATTCAGAGGTTTCTCTGAACTTCCTCCTCTTCCTTAGTCTTCTTCTTTAAGTTTTCTTCTCTTCTTCTCTTCCTTCTCTTTCTCTTTCTTTCACTTTTAATTAGGGTTCTAAAGGAGTGAAAGAGTCTAAGGGACGTCCTATTTATAGAGAAAACCCCTCCATAATAAGTCCCTATGAGTTTAGGAAAGACCCCCTTTTGAATTAGGAAAGTTTCCTAATTTCTGGATTCTGTCTGCTATCATAGGGTCGCAGAATCCATTGACCCTACGTTTTTCTAGTCATGCGACCCCACGACTAAAAAGTCATGGGCTGGACTTCTTTTGAGGTGGGGTCGACCACACCTGTTTAGGCATATGACCCTACTCTCACATTTGACTGTTTTTTGGGTTAGACTTCATACCTGGTCTTGTGGTTTCTTTACGCACTTGGTCTACTTGGCTCGACCATGATAGGTAGACCTGGTACAAGGTGGTAAGACCGGTTAGTTCGATACGGATCTTACATAGATAGCCTTATCAAAAGGATAGAAGCTTTAGTTCCCAGAGACCCTATCCAAAAGCAAGTCCTAATGTGCAACTATTGTCAAACTCTTGGACATACAGTGGGGGAACACCCTTCCGGGGGGTAATTCTTAGAATGCGAATGTCCATGTACTTTACAATCCGTATAGTAATACTTACAATCCAAGATAAAGAAATCACCCAAATTTCTCTTGGAATCAAGAGAAACTGTGTGAACCCACCTTATTTCCAAATCAAGCTCCACCTAGTCACTCAAGGCCATATGCTCCCCTTAGACCTAATTTTTGTTCCCCAAGGTAATTTTCAGCAATCCCCTGGGTTTTCTAACATGGGTAAGCAGACCAGACTTAGTGAGTAGGAGAAGAATTTGGTTTTAAATTGGGAGAAAAGCCATTTCATGGTAAAATAAGGCATGGTGTTGGATCACATCATTTTCAAAGAGAGGATCATGGTTGACAGAGCCAAGATAGAGCTGATTGAAAAGTAACTTGTTCCCAAATCAGTTAAGGACATTCGCTCATTTCTAGGACATGCTGGTTTCTATCGACAATTCATAAAGGACTTTTAGTAAGATTACTCGCCCTCCCACTTCTTTACTTGTTAAAGACCAACTTTTTGAATTTGATGTTGCTTGCCTTGAGAGTTTTAATCAACTTAGAAAGGCTTTGACCACGGCCCCCATCATTCAAGCACCCATATGCGGCCCCCATCATTCAAGCACCCATATGGATATAGCCTTTTGAGCTTATGTGTGATGCTTCTGATTTTGCACTAGGGGCAATCCTGGGGCAACGGATCAATAAGTTGTCCCGTATGATCTATTATGCAAGTAGGACTCTAAACAATGCATAGCTTAATTGCACCCCCACTGAAAAAAATTCTTAGTTGTTGTATTCGCTTTAGAGAAACTCCATGCCTACTTAATAGGATCACACATTATTGTGTACATGGATCATGCAACCCTCAAGCATCATCTCTTGCAGAAAAAAATGCCTAAGCCCATCTCATTAGATGGGTTTTGCTTTTACAAGAGTTTGACATAGAGATTAGGGATAAAAAAGAAATAAAAAATCTGGTTATTGACCAGTTATCCCGACTGCCTAATTCTTTCACTGTTGATTCTCCAGTCAATGAGTTTTTCCTAGATGAGCAGTTGTTTGCAATATCTAGTGAATCTTAGTTCGCCGATATCGTAAATTACTTGGTTTGTGCGACCCCTTTCCATTGGTCCGTCTAGGATAGGTATAGATTCTATTCCCAAGTTAAGTACTATTTTTGAGATGATCCATATTTATCCAAGACTTACCCTGATCAGATTATCAGGAGATGTACCTGACCATGAACGCCAATCTGTGCTGTCTTTCTATCATGATTAGGTATGTGGTGGCCACTTTGGGCCAAATAAGACCACGATCAAGTTTTTAAAGTCTGGATTGGCTTAATCTTTTTAAGGATGCCTTTAATTACTGTAAGGCATGCCCTTTTTGCTAGTCTTTAGGTCGCATTACGAAGCGAAACATGATGCCACTCTACCCAATTCTGGTGGTTAAAGTTTTTGATGTTTGGAACATCAACTTTATGGGTCTGTTCCCAAAGTCTTTTGGGAATGAGTATATTTTAGTAGTGGTTGATTACGTGTCCAAATGGATAAAGGCAATTTCTACTAAGACCAATGACCACAAGGTAACCATCAAATTCCTAAAGGAGAATATCTTCTCCCAATTTGGTACCCCCAAAGCCATCATTGCGACAAGGGGAAGCACTTTCGCAATAAACCATTTGAGGCCCATATTAGCAAATATGGTATTACCCATAAATTGGTGACTCCTTACCACCCTCAGACCAGTGGATAGGTTGAAGTGTCCAATGGACAAATCAAGCCGATTTTAGAAAAGACTATCAATCCGACTCACAAGGATTGGTCCATTTGCCTCGTAGATGCTTTGTGGGATTATAGAACTACTTTCAAGAGCATTCTTTGTCAATACCCCTACCGTTTGGTGTACGAAAAAGCTTGCCATCTACCAGTAGATTGGAATACCATGCGTTTTGGGCCATTAAGGAATTGATTTTTGATTTGTCTAATGCTAGTACTCATAGAGGCCTCCAACTATCTGAATTGGAAGAATTGCAAAATGATGCCTACGATAGTGCCCGCATCTATAAAGACAAGACTAAAGCTTACCATGACGGACATATCCTTCGAAAGTCTTCACCTCTGGTGATAAGGTCTTGCTTTATAATTCCTGCTTGCATCTTTTTCCTGGTAAATTTAGATCCCATTGGGAAGGCTCTTATATTGTTCAAAATGTTTTCTTATTAGATGCCATTGAGATTCAAAATCCAGGTATAGATGCAATCTTCAAAGTGAACGAACAATGTCTAAAGCCATTTCTGGACCTTACCTCGATCCTTGATTCAGGGAGTTTTTTTTTTCCCTTGTCCTTGTTTTTATCTTTTTGCATACATTGAAGACAATGCATGATTTAAGTGTGGGGGAATGGTTGAGCTTTCATTGAAAATTTTTAACATTTTTAACCTTAGTTTTTGGTAAAGTCATACACTCTTTCTATGGTTTTGACACAGAAACGAAAGGAGAGAGAGACTTAGGACACCATTACATGCAAAGTAAATGTGAGGATAGTACCTAGTTTGTATCTTGAGGTGGGAATCAAGTTAGAAAATAAATATTTCCTCACCTAAAGGTATGAATCTTTTATGATTCTTGTTGAAACCCTGTCCTGACAGTGTGCTGTAAGTGTTGTCATTGTTGGCAACCTTAGCAAAAAAAGTGATATGGAGGAGAGAGAGTATCTGTAAGACTCTTTGTCAGTCAAGGTGACTAGGCTGATGCAGCAGTCGAATAGAATGAAGCCTAGCTGATGAGAAAGTCCAGCTAAAGAGAAAGAAAGAAGAGAGAGAAAGAAGAGAGAGAAAATGGAGGAGAGAGAAAGAGGAGAGAGAGTAGGTGGGGACCAGGTGGGTCCCACCTTGGGTGGTCAAGCCAAGCTTGGCAGCAAGCAGCACAGCACTGCCATGCCAAGCCCAGTAGCACAGCACAACAGGTGCCATGCCGCAAGCCACGCACAGCAGCAAGGCCATGCGCACAGCAGCATGCCGCGCGCACGGCCATGCCACATGGTCAGCACCCGCATGCCATGCCATGCCGCAAGCTAAGGCAGCAGCCCCCGCAAGCAGCATCGCATGACACGATGCCGCGCGCACGCCGCAAGCCATTGCAGGGCACTCGGCATGCGCATGACATGTTCGACGTTTTGCCCCAAAGAAAGGCCGACACAAAACCTTACTGGAATTTTTCGGATATACAGGGCATTACCATACTTTGTGGAGGGGTATTTTGGTCAACAAAAATATGGAAGATTCCACCTCAACGGCTCAAATCAAGCCACGCAAGCTTGATTCCAGATCGACGATCCACAAAAAGGCGGGATACTGTGCATACCGCTGATCGCGTCAAGATGCTTGCGCGAGTCCTCTAATTGGCCGAAGGCAGCCTAATACGGTGATCCGCGTCGCATGGAGCCGAGCCCAAGATACAGTGTAGCGCGCACATGATACAGTGGCGCCGAAGATTCCCATCTGACGGCTATCATCTGCGTCGAGTTCCACTGACGTGATGAAGCCGATCCTAAGGCGCATATGAAATCCCTCCTTTTAAATGAGATCCAACGGCCTGAAATCTTTGATGCCCTCTCCGCCAATCAACGGACGACAGTGGTGTACGGTGGGTCAGATGCGGCGATGATTATGTGCGTCGCGGCACACGGAATCAGGGAGAAAGATTCCATTTGGAATAATCTCATTCACTGATCTTCTTTTGATGATATCTCGGCCATCCGATGTCAGATCGAGGCCTATAACATATCAAACTGAAGGATTTTCCGAGGAGAGGAAATAGGCAGCAGTTTGAGCTCGAGATAAAAGCCTCTAATGATGATTTTTGTGAGAACCCTCCATTGAAGCTTCTCCAAGAGAGAGAGAGAGAGAGACTCCTACTGGCAGTGTGAGGCCATGAAAGCTTGAAAAGAGTAAGTGGACCAGCTGTGAGTGTCCTATGGAGTTGTTCTGGTGAAGAACAAGCTGTGGAGCCCAAGACGAGGCCGAGACGCTTGGATAGTGAAACTTGCATCAGTAGCGAGCAAGATCGGGAGGTAAACTCGCACACACAAATCCTATTTACTGTTTCAAAAATATATGGGAAGGGTTTGTATGAATATTTGAAATACACATTGTATAACCTGTCAAGTAGGTGCTTGACTAGAGTTGGGTTGGTGCCTAGGACACAGTTGTAGCTGTGAATGCGGTTGATGTTGTAGCATCAGGGTTGTAGGTGCAATCGTAGCATTTCTGTTGTGTATTGGGTATTTACGAAACCCTGGTTAGGGTATTGTCCCGTGGAGTAGCCATCACAGTGTGTGATTGGTGAACTACGTTATATTGTGTGTCCCATACATGTGCTTGTGATTGTGCATTAGAAGTCTGTGTGCTACAGGTCTGGGTGTACACACTTGGCAGGCCAAACCCCTGGTATGGATACCTGTGGGTGTGTGGTTGGTGTGTGCACGAAATGTATTTGATAGATTGTCTGTGAGAGTGTCTCAAGAAATCAGTTCAAGGCAGCATTGCATAAATGATCAACAGCTCTTGGCAGCCCTTGCATAGTATCAGGCCATAACCAGAATAGTGAAAAGGAATATTTAGTGGTCACTGATTCACCCCCCCTCTCAGTGTCAATCTGGGAATAACAGTTCTAGTTGAAAATTTAAGCCTTTGATTAAAGCTGAGATCTTAAAAAAAAGAAAGAGATAATGATAAGGGTTTATGTTCTTGGAACCAGACAAGGCATTCTGCCTCAAGAAGTGAGGTGTCTTGATTGAAATTCCTTGGATGAGATTTCTTGAAAAGGAAAAAATGTACTCTCTAACATCAATATCCTTAAAGATATATGTAAAAAGCAAAGCTACATAAGTAACATGGGAGTGCATAACCACTTGCACTTCTCAAGCCAACTGTAGTGGAGTAGCTTAGAGAGGAAGAGTGTGAAAAAGAAATGTGAAATAAAAGTGTTGAAATTTACATATGGTCAAATAGGCTCTAAATCTCAGGTCTTGGTTATTAGTGTGCTACCATAGGTTCTACCTTAAGGAAAGATATGTTTGGAAGATATAACAAGGTTCCGTAATTAAAGATACACATTTAGTGTTTGAATCATATGAGGTAATAAAGTTTAAGTGTGGAGGTTTCTTTTTATCTTGATCCCAAGTTGAGTGTCTTGAACAATAGGATGTGTGTATGTTCTTTTTCCTAAATACCAAAGTTAATGTTTAAAAATTTTATATACATTTTGTATGTTTATTCTCTGAAAACACTCATGAGTCACAATTCATTCATTAGGGGTAACCTAGGGGTTTAAAGGCTTGTTGCAAGTGCTAATTACAATTGTGATTCCTACGAAAGTGAGTTAGGGTTTTATTTTATTTTATTTTTATATTTTTATTTGCTCGAGACTAACAAAGCTCAAGTGTGGGGGAATTTGATGAACACATTTTATGTGTGAATTTAGAGAGTATGCATTTCTTATTCTTTGTTATGATGCTTCTCAGATGTTTAATGTTGTTTTCATGTTTTTAGGGTGTAGGTGAAAGAATAGAGCAATTGGAGCTTGAAAAGACCATTTTATGCATTTTTGGTGATCCTGCCTAGTTAACTCACCCAGTCAAAAAACAGTCCAATCTCATGTGAGAGATTTCATTCTCTTTAGAGAATATTCCCTACTTATTTGGGATTGAATTTACAAGGTGAAGATTGCCACATCATTGGGGTTTCTTATTTTTTCTCAAAGTTGATATCACATGTGAAAATTGGCATGACATGGAAGAATGGAAAGCTCCAATCGATATGGAATTTTTCAAGAAGAGATAATGATGCCAACGATACATGAGCTGTTGCAGGATCCTCTTCTACTCAAGAATCATCCACATACAATGAACTTACAAGACTAGCTTTCAGTTACCAAATTTATCTCTACAAAATCCCTTGTAATCCAATTGTAAAAATTGATTGTAATCTTCATTCAACTGTATATATATGTGACACTCAACAATAAAAAGAAATCAAGTCGACATTGATCCATTTGTAAGTTGTTTTTTTTTTTTTTTATAGTTTTGAAAATTTATTTACAGGAGAGTTCGAGAGTCTTAGTTTTTTTTTCTTTCAAGTTGTGTTCTTCTGCAAGTAGGCAATGCAAATTCTAAGTTTTTTTTTTCTTTTTCTTTTTTTCTTTTTGCTTAATTTCTTTTCTCAAGTTTTAATTTCAGCTTTTAGAATGCTGTAGTAGGGTAGATCAATATAGATTATACCCCATTACTATTTTAATTTAGGGGAGAAGGCTCCCTTTGTAATTATATGCACATCACCTTGAAGTGACAACGAGACGACGAACGACAACGGAGAAATCTTCGTGTGATAAGTTTTTTTTTTTGGACACTCTTTTATTTTAATTTCGTTTCCTTTCATGCAATTGCTATTTGTTACTCTAGGGTTAATTTAGGATGACTTAAATTTTTGTACAATTAGGAATCCGTTTTATCATTATTTTTGTTGCTCGATTAGGTTGTTATTGGAGTGTTTTAAATTGTTTAATTTATTCAATTCATTTGGGTACACTTTTCCCTATTCAAGTTAGAAAAATAACGCTTCCTCCCTGAGTTCAAAGAGTTACTACATGATACCACGTACTTGCAGTTAAACTTTTAAATCTCTAACAATTAACTGACCTAAGCACTCTAAATATTGCCCCACAAATGTTGTCAGAGCTCTTACTTGCTTTATCTTTGCCTTCTGAAATATAAATATATCATCTGCATACATTAGAAAACTTGGTGCCACCACTAAAGTGGAACCCTTAAGACTTTCAATGGTTTTCATTGTAAAAAAGCTGCTTCAAGCCATGGCACAGACCTTCCTCAGCCAATACAAACAACACAGGGGATATGGGGTCACCTTGTCTAAGACCCCTAGTTAATTGCACCAAAGAAGCCCACCGGCCCTCCCTAGAAGTAGAGACATTTTAACTGATTGAAGCATTACATGATTGCAATGAATCCATAACTCAAAAAACCGAATTTTCTCAGAACGGCAAAGAGAAAATGCCATTCTACTGTATCGTATGCCTTCTAAATGTCCAGCTTTAGAGATACTTTACCCCATTTAGTCTTATGCTTGAGCAACATGGTCAGTTCCGAAGCAATACATAAATTGTTAGAGATTAACCTTCTTTTGATGAAAGCTCTATGTTCCTCCGACATAAGCTGCCCCAACACCGATCCAAGCCTGTTTGCTAGGATCTTTGGAAAAATTTTAAAAATAAAGTCTAAACTGCAATAATTTGACTGCTTGATCCACCTTGGGAATGAGGGTAATGAAGCTATTATTAATTCCTTTTAGCAAAATACCCTCTTTAAAGAGGTATCGTACCACATTATACACATCAAATTTTACCACCTCCCAACAAAATTACAAAATTTGAAGAAGTGATAACTAAAACTATCCGGATCAGGTGCACTGTCTGGATTTAGATCAAACATTGTTCTTTAACCTCCTCCACTAAAGAATAGCATCTAGCATCCTTATTGATTCCACATACAGTAGTGAAGGAATACTGTCTAGGAGATGCTGGAGGACGTTCACACCAACTGTTTTATGGAATTCCTCAGAGAAACCAACCATGAATTCTCCTATCTGGGACTGATCTTCAATAACCAAACCATAGTCCAGTTGCAGATCTTGATAGCTCCTCACATCGTCCTTTTGGTTGGGTAAGCGTGAAAGTATCTTGAATTCTTGTCACCGTTTTTTAACCATGAAAGTCTAGATTTTCTGCCCATAACTTCTCGTGGAGCTGCAGCACCTACTGATAGTTTTGCACAGCCTTTTCTTCCATTTGTTTCAAAGAAGTTGTAAGACCCACCGTTTCAATCATTTCTTGTATATCCTCCACCTTTACTTTGGCTCTAAGCAGAGGTAAACCGACCTCGCCCACACCTTTAAGGTTCCCTTTAATTGTTTCAATTTTTGGGATAGTTTATAGAAAGGTGCTCCTTCTATTGGCAATCTCCACGAGTTCATCACCACCTCCATAAAACCAGGATCATCTGTCTAGAAACGTTGCATTCTAAAAAGAATATTTTGGGTCTACTTAACACGTCACAACACAAAATAATAGGGCTGTGATTGGAGACAGTTCTTTGCAAAATACATTGAGAACAATCCCCATAATGCTTATTTCACTCTTCATTATATAGACTTCCATCTAAAGCAGTTTGTACCAATCCAATCACATGTTTATTTGACTAGGTGTATTTGAGACTTTTGGATACGAGAATAGATCACCTGCATATACTTGTATTCTCCCTAGGATCCCATCACTGTTTACATCCAATGGGTCTCACACTCTAGAGGTGGATCCCACACCACATCGACAGTATGGGATCCCATGAAGAGTAGATGTACATGCAGGTGATCTGAACTCTTTGGAGACTGGGCTCCTCAATGGGACCGAATTCACAAAATCTGTAAAATCCGCTGCTCACACACAATAAATTTACTTGCACCCATTTTTTCATTTGAGAATAGACAACAATTGAAATCTACATGAACAAACAATATTACCAGCCAAGGGAGAGCACAGCCAATTCCTACTGCTGACAACTCCCTCCAAAGCTCTCTACGTTTTGTTCGAAAACAATCTACATGAACAAACAATATTATCTGCTTTTCACTCCCAAACTTAAAGGAGATTTAAAACAAAGTTTATATTTTGGATGTCTCAGGCATTTCCGATTGCAAATAAAACGAATGAACTTGGCATGTAAAAAAAATACAAAATATGATAAAACAAAATATGAAGTATCAAATTTGGGGTAAGGCAAGCAACATGAATTCATTTAATAAACTGAAATTAATCACAAATGGATAAGAGGAAATCGTTTGTTAAGTAACAAGATATGAAACTTATAGGGAAAACACTTTAGGTAGACAATGTCAAAAGGAATGATTTTTAAACGATGAATGCTTCAGTAAGAAAAAAAATCATAAAATAAATGTGTCATAATCGACCAAACGATAAAGTGTTTTCATCATCGAGATCTTTAAAACAAAATAATAATACAAGGATGCTCAAACAAGTCAAATAGGTGCATGAGACGTAAATATTAATCAATATTAAATATAAAATAATTAACCGAATGTGGTATCCATATGAAAAATCTTATTCTGATGACATGCATATCAGTAATAGAGATTTATAGAACAATATCAAAGATCAAACAAGAATCGATTGCAAAATACCAATGAATCAATGAAAAGAAGAAACAAACCTCAGATGAAGATAAATGCAGGATGAACAGATCGTATGAAGAAATGAGATCGTCGAAGTTGTCGGAGCCGCAAAGATGAATGGAAATCACCAAAATCACAAGATAATAATTGAATGAGATCACTGATTCGCCGGAATTGTGAAATGGAACTAAGATGAAATGAGATCACTAATCATCGGAGTTGCAAAATGAACTAAGATGCAGATCGTTAGAATTGCAAAATAAACTGTGATTGGAGATCATCTGAAATTGTGAGATGAATGAAGATGCAGATCATCAGAATCGCAAAATGAACTGAGATACAGATCCGTCAGAATTGTAAATGAACTAAAATGCCGATCGTCGGAATCACGAAATGAACTATAACGCAGATCCGTCGGAGTCTCAAAAATGAACTAAAATACAGATCCCCTAGAATTGCAAATGAAATAAGTTGCACAATTTGGAAGCAAAATGATCTGAGATGCAAATTGCTGGAATCACATTCTTATTTCTTCTTTATTCTTTAAATTTCTTGCTGTTTTGTTTCATTGCAAGGGGAATTGAAAGGAAGGGAAGTGAAATTTTTAAACTTTAAATGAAAACTTTTGTAATGATTACAGTTCATGCTAACACATTACTACGTAATTAATTCCAAATTATTTCATATTTAGTTATTAACTTATACTTTACTTTGCATCCAAATCCCTCCCCTTTGAAAAGGAAAATAAATTTTACATTTTATAAGTATCATTACTAAATATGTTAAGAAATTTAGGTAATTTATACAATCATAGTTTCAATTTAAAATTAAAAAAATTTCACTTTTCTTCCCTTCAATTTCCTTTGCAACCAAACAAAACCGTAAACAAAACCTACGGTTTTGTACATCTCAAAACAAAAAACCCGATCCCCTTTTACGCTTTAAATCATTTATATTTAAGATGTTTTAAACTTCTTTCGTTTTTCCCAAAAGCCCCTAATACCTTAAGAAGTTTCCTTTAAATCCTTTTCTTTAAGCAGCTTCCTTATTTCCCTTTATTTTATTTTATTGCTTCTTTGACTTTAATATATTTCTTTTCTCATCATCGATTTCTCAAAACTGCAGCAATCTTTCTTCAGATCTTCATATTTATTTTTCTTTTGTTTCTTTCTTTATTTCTTTCTTTCTTTCTTTCTTTTTTTTTCTTTAAATTTCTATCATACATAATCCTAAAATAAACTCATGCTTATTTGTTTTGAAATAATATGATTGATGTATGCACAAACAAATAGTATTAGATTAAAAAAAGAAAATATAGGCAAAAGTGGGATACTTATGGCCATGTGTCGGCCATGTATTGGGCCCCATACCAATTCAAAAAAACGATATTGTATTTGCTAAATATCCATATTGTTTGGTATGAATCGACAAATGCTATATGAAAACCTAAAATGATGATGCTGCGAATTAAATGCCTTATTTGCTACGAGATAGATAATTTAGAAAAAGAAAAATCAGACAAGATTGGATAATTTTACACTATAATTGGAAGCTAAGACAAATAATCCAATTTTTCTAACAATCTATGAGAAAGGCACCCATTGGTTGTTACATATGTTAGGGGAACTTTCCATGTACCAATGATATGGCGACAGCTGAGATCCAAACATCCATGTCAACATCTCCAAAAGAGCCTAGGAGGATATTCCTATAATCCAATCAATGGATAAGGGTCAAAGAATCATTTTTATAGATTTACAAGGATATTTCGATCATCATACACCAAACAAGGGTAAAAGTGACATTTACAAAGAGACATTATTCACTATAAATACCACAAATCTTGAGATTTTAGGTACACAATATTTAATACTCTTTCCTAGGGATTGTTGCTCTGATGAGAATCTCACTTATCCCATCCATATTTAAGTGGGCTCGGTTATCGAGCCCGTTGACTATTTACAGAGCCCTAACTTAGGCATAGGAGTGGATGCCTCCCCCTTGTCTTTTCTTGTGTCTTGCAGGTCTAGTCAGTGTGGTGGATCTCGGATACGGATTTGGTCTGAAATAATTTGGCGCCCACCGTGGGACCCTAAGTGATTCAAAGTTTGAAGTCGACAGACATCAAAGGAAAATCCTACGGTATGAGTACAAGAAGAGCAAGAAGTCATGCGGTGAACTTTAACCCACCAGCGATCGAACGTCCACAAAGCCCCAATGAAGTTATCAGATCAGGGCCTCGGCCTCAAAGAAAGAAGGGAAAAAGGTCCACGGACCCAACACCATCTTCAGAAGCATACGTCACTTATGAGCAGTTTGATGCAGTAGTACAACAGCTAAGAGGCCTTGACCAGATTCCCTTAAGAATTTTAAGCACCAATTATAGGACCAACCTCTTGGCCACCTCCAAGAATGCATCCACTTCACGATCTAACACCTCAGGCGGATGACCATCCAAAAAGCCCCATTGCCACACCCTAACAAGGCTGCCAAGAGATGGACCTGGTAATAGTGGGGCAGAGAAGTCATCCACAACCTAAGATAGAAGCAAGATGGACTCTGTTTCTCAACACAAGAGGGTTCCCATTTTTGAAAAGCTTGGGCTACGATCGAGCGTCGGACTTGATATCCTGAATATGATGGAAGACCCGTTGATTCTCCTACATGAGCACCAGCCAGAGGCAGTCATTAGTGCAAACATAGGAAGAGAACCAAGCTGTCCAGAGGCAGATGCTAGAATAGAGGATCAGCTCGCCTTCCTATAACAAAGGGTGGACGCTATGGCGAGTTCAGTAGAAGCCCCTGCAGCAGAGAAGGACTATTGGGTTGACATGGATTATATGTGCTCAGCTTTGTGCCCTACATATATCATCTTGTTGAGTAGATCAAACACTGAACACATTTGACCAAAGAGGGTAGATCGAACTCCGACAAATGCATGATCCATCGGTCAAACTAGTTCGGCACTACATAACACATTTGACCGAGGAGGGTAAATTGAGCTCCAACATACAAAAGTGATCCATTCGGCCAACAGAGTTTCCCATGTGAACACCTTTAGCTGAGGAAGATAGATTGAGCTTCAACATACGAAAGTGACCCATTCAGCCAATAGTGTTCCCCATGCGAAAACATTTGGCCGAAAAGGGTAAATTGAGCTCCAACATACAAAAATGATCCATTCGGCCAAAGGAGTCCCCTATGTTAATACATTTGGTCGAGGAGGGTAGATTGAGCTCTAACATACAAATGTGACCCATTCGGCCAAAAGAATTCCCCATGTGAACACACTTATCCAATGAGGGTAGATCGAGCTCTAACATTCAAAAGTGACCCATTCGGCCAAAACAGTTCATTTCGTGAAACATTTGGCAGATAAGGGTAGATCAAGCTTCAAAAAAAATGGCAAATGACCCATTCGACCAAAAGAGTCCGCTACGCAAACACATTTGGCCGATGAGGGTAGATGGCAATAAGCATTGACAAGTGCTGAAAAACAAAAGTACAACCAACTCCAACAACAATTCAGTATGGAATAACAATTCAGAAATAGACCGATGTGTATTAGCAGCACGGCCCACATCGGCCCCATCAGATCGGTCCCCATTCAAACTCTTGTGTAATCAGGGGTCACGTGTAAATCCCGTGACTTACATCAGTCAAGATTTACAAAAGGACCGATATGTATTGGCCGCGCTGCACACGTCAGTCCCATCACATTGGCCACCCTTCAAATACTTACGAAGAAGTGGGTCACGTGCAAATCTCGTGACTCACATTGGTCAGCATTCAAAAATAGACCGATGTGTATTGGCCGCGCCGTGCACATCGGCCCCATCACATCGGTCCCCATTCAAACTCTTATGAAGAAGTGAGTCACGTGCAAATCTCGTGACTCACATTGGTCAACATTCAGAAATAGACCATTGTGTATTGGCCGGGCTGCTCACATCGGTCCCCCCTCCCCCCATATCGGCCAATATTCAGGAATGGACCGATGTGTACTGGCCGCGCCACCCACATCGGCCCTCCGCTTCAAGCATTTGTACAACATGGACCATAAGAAGCTTCGTTCTTATCATTCTTCATCCCACCGTAAAGATAAGCACAAGCAAAGATGATATTCTCTTAATTACAAGGAATCTCGGAATCGTCACAAGCATCATGGCCCTGCCTCATTTGAAGATGAATATAAGCATTGATACAGGTCTGAGAAGCATAGAAATCGCTCCAAAAGAAAAGTAGAGCCTAGAGGAACCCATCTTTCAAATTTTTGAACTTGAAGAAATATCCAGGTGGCTCGACCAAGGTGACAACCTTGGTCCTTTCTGTTCGGACAAGAAAAAGCTTGATGTGAAGTGGCAGAGGCGGCCACCTTGGTCCATCCAGTTCGAACAAAGAAGGGCCCACACAAAATAGGGGGGGTGGACTTAGAAGACGAGGTGTTCGACTCATTTTGGTTAATTCGAAGAGGAAAAACAAAAGAAAAAGAGGCGGTCAATATATATAAAAAAAAAAGCTAGAAGCAAAAAAAAAGGCATTGACCGAGCCTTTATTAAAAAAAAAAAAAAAAAAAAGAGGCAGAAAAAACTAAGGAGAAGTTGGGTTCGGACATAGACGGGCCCCGAAAAAAAAAGGAGGAGAAATGACTGAGGAGTTTGGGCCGAGGTGGCCACCCTGGCCTTGGTCAAAGTTGAAAGGAAAAGAAAAAGAGAAAAAGCCTGAGGTGAAGCAGCCGAGCTAGCCACCTCAGCCCCATAGGCTCGGACAAGAAGAAAAAAAAAAGGGTCCTGGGTTAATTTAAATTAAAGAAAAAAAGAAGGCGACAGAAAAAATAGCCTGAGGCGAAGCGGCCGAGCTGGCCACCTCGGCCCCATTTGCTCTATCAAAGTTGAAATTGAAATAAAATAATGAAAAAAAAAAGAAAAGCAGCTCAGTTAGGACAAAGAAGGGCCCACACCCCCTACAAGCAAAGGAGAAAAAAAAATCAAAGCATAAGCAAAGGCAGGAGGGCCCGTCAAGAAAAAAGAAAAAAAAAAAGGCAAAAAAACTAAAGCGAATTCAGTTCAGACAAGGAGGACCCACGGCTCGGTCTATTTGGACAAAAAGACAAAAGGCTGGCCACTCGTTTAAAAAAGAAAAAAAAATGGAAAATTGATTGAGGTGTTTGGGCTGAGGTGGCCACCCTGGCCTTGGTTAAAAAAAAAAAAAAAAAAAAAAAGAGGATTCGGCTGACGTGAAGCGACCAGGGGACCCACCTGGGTGTTCAGGACAAAAAAAAAAAAAAAGACTACAGTACTTCTTCTTTGGCTCAGGCTATATGAAAAAAAAAAGTGAAAATTCAGAGGCATAGACTGTGGCAAAATCTGCTCGGGCAGATTTAATTGGAGTATGAGGCTTTGAGCCCGGCTCAAGCTATTCGAACAAGCAGAAGAAAAAAAAAAAGTAGCAAGTCAAAAGAGCCATGAAAAGATAGCCTGAGGCGAAGTGACCGGGCTGGCCACCTCTGCCCCATTGGCTCAGAAAAAAAAAGCGCTTCAATCCCTTCGATTAAGACACAGTCGGCCCCACCAAAAAAAAAAGAAAAGAAAAGGCACAAAAAAAAGAGAGATGGAAATAGTAAGAGGCCGAGGCAAGTCCAATCCTGCATTTCAAAAGATTGATGCCCTGATTTATGGATTCCGATTATCCACGGTTTGCCACGAACACCTATGTGTTAGTAGTAATGTAAACTTTAGGAGTACGACACTGAAGAAACCCGCGGAAAGATCTTCTAGGCAAGGAGAGAAATTGGAAGAACCACGACAAGCTTGTGAGGTAAAGAGGTCAGTTCGAGGCAGACCCGTATCCTAGTTGAGCTTTCTCTTACTGTTGTCAACTGGAGCAAGACCTGAGGTAATACAGAGAGCCATTGGGTGATTTGAAGCTGAAAAGTTTATTATAGATGAGTTATCTAGCCATGGTGTCGTCACTATGGTAGCCTTTCCAAGGAAGAATTGCCTCGCAGCACTACACATAGGAATGATTTCTAAATATCTCAAGAAGTATGGGCTCTGATAAGACGACCTGTATGATCTGACCCCATTCTACCGAGGTCATTAGGTCGGCCACTTATAGTTAGCCTATACCAATGTGGTCTCCTTTCCTCTCCCACCATCTCTTTTGCAAGGTAGCATATTTGCAAGCCACTTAAGTAATCAAGATCATCTTCCAGAATCTAAGGAGCTGAAGTTGAGGTATTCAGCACAGCCCATCCAGTTCTTATAAGCCGAGCGAAAAGACCAACCCTAAAAAAAAAAGGGGGTCGGCCAATACCGACTCTAATTAACTCCATCAAAGTGCATAGGAGATCGATCCATCTCCTATCAACGTCATCACTTCGGCATTCCTAGTCGGCATGACCAACCATATTTAGCTAATGACTACATCTCGTCCAGACAGTTTAGAACAACCAATAAAGCCGCATGATCAGATCAAACCGGTAAATCTGCATGACCGACGGAGCCACATCCTCAGATTAGTCCAACAGACCGACACAACTTGTAAGACCCGCACTCCACTAATTTGCTCTAATCGTGTCGTGCCAGGTCTTCCCATCATTTCTGGACCAAGTGGACCGAGCGTGTGAAGATAGATCATAAACCAGGTATGAGAATCGAGTTAAAAACACTAAAAATATACTTAAGGTCGCATGCCTAGGTAGGTATGGTTGACCATAAGGAAGGGAACCAAAAATCTCAAATCCAGAACCCCACGGTCGATGATTTGGACCTTACGATCGACGGTTTATGCGACCGTATGATCGACCGTGAGAAACCAGATCAGACTCCGAGTTTTGGAAACTTTCCTAAACTAAGGGATTGCTTTCCTAATTGAAAGAGGATTTTATATGGAGAGTTTTTCTCTATATAAAGGATGTCCCTCAGCCCTTTTTTACTCTTTTAGAACATTAGTAAACCCTAGAGAAAGAGAAGAAAGATAAGGAAGAGAAGGAGAAGAAGAAAAAGCTAAGGAGAAGAGTTTGCTGAGAAGAGATTGGCTCTCTATCATAGGCAAAGGTATGAAACGAATCTCTAAAGATGTAAACTCTAAGGAATAAGACTTCTATGAAGAATAGGCAATGTCAACCTATTATGATCTATGTGATTTCCTTGAGAAAATCCCAAGGACAACCATGAGGAGTGAATTTGATGATTAGGGTTGATAAGAAATTACTAATGATGGCCATAGGATGACCTTAGAATAAAATCCATTGAAGAACATAAGTATTGACCGAGGAAGAACTCGAATTTCAGGTAGACTATGACTAGAAATCTCAAGGTCGCAACTACGATCGACCATAGCATGACCACTATGACCAGAGGATCGACTATAGACATTCGGGAAGATTTCAGAATTCATATGGTCGTAGCTACAGTCGTACCATATGCATCCCTAGGGCATCGATCGTAGACAGTAAGGTCAATACAGCATGAGATTATAGGACCAATCAGGCACCTAACAGTGCTCTGTTTTGATTTTCGACTACTATAACATGTCACATATGAACACTAACTTAAATTCATATAACTTTTAGGTTGTTAAATCAATTCAAAGATAATTTCAAGGCTTGGAAGGACATCGAGAATTTCTAACAGGTGAGGGAACAAGACCTAAACTAATTGGTTAATAACAAACTGTTATTTTTATTGAGTCCAATGCCATTATTGATTCTATGTTTGTATGCTTGTAATGTGTATCTCACATGTCATCTAATATTCCTGCTATTATTGTTCATGAATATTTAATTCCATTTATTTATAACATGATGATGATGATGATGCTAGGAATAGGCATGTGAATGTATGTGTGTGGTTGGTGTGTTGGATGCGAGTCGAGCATCAGGGGGAGGATGTGGCATGGTGGTTTTCGACCTCGTCACCCGACTCTAGCTCTATCTCTACTCAAGTCTTGCCCATTAACATCTTCATATCGCCATCACCTTAGTAGAACTATTACGTCGTAGGGCATCAGGGGAGGTGGTCTCGGACCGTGTGGTCTCTGACTCTGCTGGGGGGCCTTAGCTCTATCTCTATAGACGTATTGAGGGATGCTGGGGTGAGGCCTTGGATACACTGTTTGACATTAGGATTGGTTAGTTGCGAGCCCAGTATGCAAGCCTTCGCCAATAGGGGCTTACGTGTTGGTATGGGTAGGGCATCAGGGGAAGTGTTGGTGGTGTTTGACCCGGACACTTTAGCTCTATCTCTATTCCATGATGGGTGCATATGGGTTGACAATGGTGTTTGATCCATTGGACAGATTCACACACTCGTGTATAGAGGTGCGGCGGCCACCAAACTTTTCTATAGCACATTGCAAACTTATAAATCAGACCAAAGATATGAATTGAATGCATGCATAGTTTTGTTACATTATTTTGTTTGTTCTCTGAGCCGTGATGTGTGCTCACCCTTTCGACGTTGATTATTTATGTTGATGATGCTGGTCATACCGTTGAAGAATATATGAATGCACCGACGTATGGACACGTTGCTGTGATGAACGTAGAAGTTAAAGAAGATGCGCATGATTCATCATGCGAGTGCAACCAATGTGTTTTTGCTCAATTTTAGTTATAATTTAAACAACGGATATTTAATTGATTATTTATTTTTATGTCTTGTGGTTCGGAGATAATTTGATTAAATACTTATTTATCACTACTAGACTCTGAGTTCATTATCTATAAGACTTATGCTTATTTATTTATTATCTATGATTATTAATGTTGAATGTGTGTATGGTTTGATATGGTGGGTACGACCTATGCGTGATCCTGGGTGAACCGTTGGTTTATTGATAGTTCATCACACCATTCTGGTTAGACCAGAATATGGGTGTGATAACTTGGTATCAGAGCTCTCAGGTTCTACCCATTGACCTAACAACTTCCACATGAGTCGTTAACTGAGTTAGGATAAAATTTAAAAGCTGTAATAAGAACACATCATAAGCACTTGTGTTGTATGAGACATAAACTAAGAAAGAGAATAATGCATATATGTAAAGAAAAAACAAATTATATATATATATATCTATATATATATGGAAACAAGACAAATGTACATCAAATCAAAGTATAGTCCACAATCCGGACAGTTACTCTATAATATAAAAGGAAAAAGATATAAAGGACAATCATGGAGCTGGAGGTTCTGGAGGAGGAGGAGCCTAACGATCTCTATTGAAGTCCTTAGCATATACTCTCATGAGCCCGGCCACCTGAGTCTGAGTCGCTCGGAGACTAGCTGCCAGATAGCTACCCGCTAGTCTGTAGAGCGTGGGCATCTAAAAGCTCTCCTACTCTCCAATCAGTCACACGCTGAGCCTCTTTAATCTCACGTAATAGCCCCATCATGTCATTTGGTGGTGGGCATGAAGGGTCAGCTGAATGAGAAGCCCTAGAAGGGCCAGCTCTAGTAGAATGCTGTGGCGATGGAGGAGGGATGACATCCACATCCATGTACATCCGATCATCATCCTCCTCATCACCACCCTTGTGTGCCTTTGCTGCTACCTCTACTACTGCTGCTGCTGCAACCTCTGCTTCTGCTACCGCTATCCGAGTAAGAGGATATCTCATGGCATTCATTTCATCATCACTGACCTGTATCTCTCTCATGTCCATCCTGCTGATGGCCTCCCAATCAAGGTCAGTTGAGAAGGTGTCTTCAATGATCCTCTCATCCACCAGGTCCACCTGTAGACGAGCGAGCAAGGTAGAGATCAGCCGCTCATAGGGTAAGTTGCCTCTCGAGTCAGGCAATGTAGCTCAGTGCATAGTCCGGAGAATAGTGTATGGGAGGCAAACATGCTGCCTAGTACAGATACAGTACAGAAGGTACTGAGTTAGCTTAGAGATCATCTCATAATGTCCACCCTGGGGAATCAGATTATGCTGGATAATCTTGCAATAGACACGTGGCTCTGGACGCAGGTTGACTGCTTTTACCTCCCAACGGTCATCCTGAAGAATCTAACTCTCTATCTCTGCACGCATCTGTGTAGAAAGAAATTGTGGCTCTCTGGGTGCACAGTAAACCAACTGCTCATCATTGGAGATACCTAGGAGATCAGCCAACTCCTGGCAGTTGAAAGAAATCGGAACCCCTTTCACCCAGTTGGTGATCCGAAGCTCTATACCCCTCTCTACATCCTCTAGGTCACCCTCCACCTGAAGGTGATAGTAGAACTGCTTAACCAAGTCCGCGTGAGTGCAAGCCTCGTATAGGATCACTAGAAGCCAGCCCATATCACCAAATGCCCTCTCAACATCAAACAGGGCCGAGTGGGCTAGGTTCACAAATCTACCCCCTTCAACCTTCTTTCAGTTAACCCAAGGTATCGCACTTATGCTTCCACAGACCGGAAGCGAAGTGGGTCATGAACTCAAGGAACTTTGGTGCGAACCATGATAGCTGTAAGAAAAGAAAATAAGAAAACAAGTTAAAAAATTTAGAAAAATTTGACAGCATAACGACGTAAAATGAGAAAAAGCCTCACTTTCACCCAAACATTGGGCATGAGGACTTACATAGGTCCCAAACCATCCTGCAAGACTCATACAATCAGAATTTTAAACTAGGTAGGTCGAATTTGAAAAATTTTGACAATTGGGCAAAAACCCCAAATTTTAGGTCAAAAATGGAAATTTTGAAATTTTACCAAACCAACCGATGAAACTCAAATTTTCTTGAGAGCTTTCATCTATTGGCCAATAGCAATAACCCCCAATAAAAATCGAATTTTTACGATTAGAAAAATATTAATTAGAAGAAAACCTTACAAATGACAAAAACCCTAGGTATGAAAGCTTAAAAATGAAAGAGAGTAGAGAACATACCTTATGGAACAAAATGTGGGTCGTAGATCGAAGGAAAAATCACCAAGTTTGTATGGTCAACACTGTAGCAACTCACTGGAGGCGAGTTGAGTAGAGACCGTAGGAGGAAGAAGAAGAAATGAGAGGGAAACTCTCGAAAATAGGTTTTTAAAACTGATTTTGGATCTTACGGTCACACAATTCAACCAAAACCATTGACCATAGGATCGACCATACGATCGACCATAGGGTCTCGGTAAGTTTCCAGGGGTGTGATGGTCGCACAACATATGACCGTAGGCCATCGACCGTATGACCTACTGTTGTCTGCATTTTGATTATGTTTGAACTTTTGCCTATTGATTTTGTTTTTCTCTCACATTCCATTGTGAGACTAACCCAATACTACCATCATATCTTGTCTCACATGTACAGCCTTTCCAAGTACCATTCAACCAAGAGTTTAAATGGCTGGACGTAGAGTAAGTAGAAGGAGACAAAATGCAAACCTATCTCTACCATCTATGGAGACTAATGACAATGAAGGTTAGCAAGGACAGGAAGGAAATATTGGAACTCAAAATGCTGCACCTCAGAATATGCACACCCAAGTCAATCCAACCAACCTATCTGCACCACCTATAGATTTGGCTACTATGGTAATGAATTTAGCACAACAATTGCAGCAAATACAGCAAGTGCAAGCCAACATGCAAGCTACTATGGAAATGGCTTTCCCAGCTGCAAACACGACACCTATACGTGTAGGACAAGCTAGTACTGCACTTGGTGGTAGCAACACTGTACCCCAAGCAACGCAAACACCAACAATACAAGGCCAAGTGTAAAACCCTGAATCACCGCAAGGCAGGTATAACCAAAGAAATTATCAGTACCAACCGCCTATGTATGGAATATATACACAGTATCAACTTGATCACTCCAGATTGATCGAGCATTTCCCGAAGTTGAAGCCAAAGGAATTTACAGGCAAGCCATCAGATCCGTTATGGCCAGCTCACTGGATCGATGAGATGGAAAGAAACTTTATGATGATGACTATAAACGAAGAAGAGAAGGTATTATGTGCTACTTTATTGCTGAAAGGTGATGCGCACCATTGGTGAAAATCTACTCGGAGTTATCTGTTGACAAAGCACACCCAACTGACCTGGGTTATCTATAAAGAAGCTTTCTTCAAGAAGTATTTTCCAAGGAGTTTCAGAGATCAAATGGAAAAGGAGTTTTTGAGTCTGTATCAAGGACAGATGGTTGTAGACGCATATCAACAACGTTATGAAGAACTATTTTTCTTTGCTCCCTCTAGCATGCAGGAGAAAAATATCAAAACCTGAAGGTTCGTCATGGGACTTAGGGGAAGCATCTGTGAGCATGTATTATGACTGGAAAAGAAGATTTATAATGAAGCTGTACAGATTACTCGAGTACTGGAATCGAGCCAGAGGGAAAGTTATTTTGCTCAAAACAGAGGCATTAAAAGGCCCAATGGAAACACATACAACGGAAGAAACTCAAAGACATTCAAACCCTTTAGTACTCAAGGCTTCAATGCTGCAGCCAAGACTACTCCGACAGCCCAACCTTAACAGAAGCAAAGTAGTGCTGGAGTTAAATGCTTTAACTGTAATCAAGTAGGACATGATTCAAGGGAGTGTCCTAAGCCAATGAAGCAGCTACAACAAGGAAAGGTTTATGCAATTACATCTGAGGATGCTGTCCCATCGCCTGATGTAGTCATAGGTATGACCTGAACCTTTCGTTTAGTACCACCTTGTGTGAGCATGCAGACTAAAATTATATCAAATTACAGGTATCATACCTATTAATGGCTTACCCGCCAGAGTACTCTTTGATTCTGGAGCTACTCATTCTTTTATATCTGTGTCGTTTTGAAAAAAGTTAAATCTACCCCTCAGACCTTTAGACTACAAATTTTTTGTACGATCACCTATGGGATTAGAAGTGGAACTAGACAAAGTTAATGGACCATGTCTAGTTTTTATCGACGAGAAGATTTTGGATGCAACCTTAATTCAACTTGAGATGGCAGACTTTGACAATATCTTAGGAATGGATTGGTTAGCTCGGCACTCTGAAAACCTATTATGTGCAGAAAAGAAATTGACATTTAAAGACAAGGAAGGAGCAGAGTTTAGTTTTGCGAGAACCAAACTTTCCCGTAAACGAAAACTCATTCTCTTTGCATTGAAGGCTAGAAAATGCCTCAAGAAAGGATGAATTGGGTATCTAGTATCCGTGGTCGACCTCACCAAAGAAGCACCATGAATGGAAGATATTGAAGTTGTGCATGAATTTTCAGATGTATTTCCTCAGGAATTACCAGGACTACCACCCGATCGAGCGACAGAGCTCGTTATAGATCTTATACCCGGAGCCACACTAGTATCGAAAGCACCCTATCGAATGGCTCCTACTGAACTGAAGGAATTGAAGGTAGAATTATAGAAATTATTGGATAAGGATTATATTAGACCCAACATATCACCATGGGGAGCGCCAGTATTATTCGTGAAAAAAAAGGACGGTAGCGTTCGACTGTGTATAGATTATTGGGAATTGAATAAGCTTACAATCAAGAATTGGTACCCGTGGCCTCGTATCGATGATTTGTTCGATTAGTTGCAAGGTACCAAAGTGTTCTCCAAAATTGATCTTCGATCAGGATACCATCAGTTGAAGATTAAGGAAGGTGATATTTCGAAGACAACATTCAGAATAAGATATGGACATTATGAATTTTTAGTCATGTCTTTTGGATTAACTAATGCATCCGCAACTTTTATGGAACTCATGAATCGGGTATTCCAAGATATGTTGGATACGTCAGTCATTGTATTTATTGACGACATACTAGTCTACTCCAAGGACAAAGAAACTCATGTCACAAATCTAAGAGGCGCTTTGCAGCGACTAAGAAAAGAGAAGCTTTACGCAAAATTTACAAAGTGTGAGTTATGGCTAAATAAAGTCACTTTCTTAGGCCATGTTGTATCCGTTGAAGAAATTAAAGTGGATCCTAGCAAGATTGAAGCCATTGTGAAATGGGAAGCATCTAAAAATGTTGCAGGAATCAGAAGTTTCTTAGGTTTAGCTGGTTACTATCGATGATTCATAGAAGATTACTCTAGAATCGCCGTACCTCTCACCAGTCTGACAAAGAACGGAGAAAAGTTGTTTGGACCGATAAATGTGAAGAGTGTTTTCAGACATTGAAGGCTAGATTGATATCAGTTCCCATCTTGACTATTTCGATCCCAGGACAACCATTTACCTTGTACACTGATGCGTCTGGGTTAGGTTTAGGATGTGTGCTTATGCAAGGAGAACAAGTAGTTGTGTATGCCTCAAGACAACTGAAGACACATGAGAAGAACTATCCCACTCATGACTTGGAATTAGTAGCAGTAGTACATGTTGTGTTAAGATATGGAGACATTATTTGTATGGAGAGAAATTTCAGATTAAATCAGATCATAAGAGTCTCACTCATCTTTTTAATCACAAAGAGTTGAACATGAGACAAAGAAGATGGCTGGAATTACTGAAGGATTATGATTGCGCTATCCAGTATCATCCAGGAAAAGCTAATGTAGTTGTTGATGCACTAAGCAGGAAAGCATTGACAGAATCCCAAGAAGAAGTTAGTGCATATGCTGTGGCGTGTGTCACAGGAAGAGTATTTAATTATAGTAAAGAGCAATTTGTGATTGATATTTCGAATGAATCAACTGACCAACGGTTTATTCATCTATTCTCAAACATGTTTGCTACATTGAAGATTGTAACTGATCTATTAGATGAAGTGAAAGCCGCTATTAAATCAAACCCTTATTTGAGAATTGTGCAAGATGACCTCGAAAAAGGTCGGACTACTCCTGAGTTCACCTTGGACGTTGAAATGGTACTAAAATACAAAGGAAGGGTATGTGTTCTTGAAAATAAAGACGGATATTAGACACAGACTAATGAAGGAAGCTCACACCACCGCTTATTCGGTACATCCTGGAAGTACGAAGATGTATCATGATCTAAAGAAACTATATTGGTAGAGAGGAATGAAAGCGGATGTAGCTAAATTTGTATCTCGATGCTTGAATTGTCAACAAGTAAAGGCTGAAAGGAAAAGACCTGTAGGATTGTTGCAGCCACTGCCAGAACCAGCATGGAAATAAGACTGCATCACTATGGACTTCGTCACTGGGTTACCATTGACTCCTTGAGTAGTTGACGCGGTCTGGGTGATTGTAGATCGTTTGACCAAGACAGCTCGTTTCATAGCTATACGACCTCAGTATACCCTAGAGAGGTTAGATAAGATTTATGTAGATAATATTGTCCGATTACATGGTGTACCAGAAAGCATTGTGTCACACCCCAATTCTGATTCAACTAGAATGGTGTGAGTGAACCGTCATTGAACCAACGGTTCACACCAGGATCTTGAATAGACCGTGTCTACTCATACAAACCATTGCACATAACCACAATCAGAATATAAATAATACACCGGAAGTATTTAAATAAATGAACTGAGAATTTATTGATAAATTTAAATAAAATATCCAATTATTCAAAATCCAAACATAAACTAAATATCCTTACATCTCTTTAATCTAACTGAAAACAATTAAAATAAATAAAATCCAATCAAAGGTACACGTAGAAGGAACACTCGCATGAAGCGTCATGCTCGTCCTCTATTGCCGGTACGTCCAGGGCAGCAACGCCACCATACGTCGAAGCGTTCATATAGTCATCCACTGTTTAACCTGCATCAACATTTAAAAACAATGTACGTACAAAGGGTGAGCTCACAACTTAGCTCAGTAAGACAATCAAACAGTCTCACAATATTATGCATGAGTAACAATCATTTTATGCTGTGGTCTGATTTAAGTTTGCAATGTGCTATAGAAAGATTTGGTGGCCCCCGCACCTCTATACACGAGTGTGTGGCACCGCACAGTAGATCACACTACCACCGACCCACATGCATCCATCATGGAATAGAGATAGAGCTAAGGTATACCCGGACCTCCCCTGATACTCCACCCATACCAGTACCTAAGCCCCTACTGGCCAGGGCTTGCAAACTGGGCTCGCAACTAATCAATCCTATATGTCATTAATGTAGGCTCTATCCTAGTACAGCCGTCTACGGCATAGAGATAGAGCTAGAGCGTACAGGCTGGGCTGGAGACCACAATACCTCACCTCCCCCTGATACCCTATCCGCAACTAACACACTAGGATAGAACAATACGCAGGTAGACCCTATCCCAACATAACTCCCTACGGCATAGAGATAGAGCTAAAGCATCGTGGACAGGCCAGCGTCAACATCGGAGACCACAGTGTCACATCATCATGGCCGGGTCAACATCAACATCCGAGACCACCGTGCCACGACCTTCCCCTGATACCCCACCTGTACCAAGCATGTTAAAATAGAATACTACAAAAGGTGCCAAAGTGAGGAATGATCCCAGGCCCCATGCCCTTCCCACTCTACATTCCAACAAAAACAACCACATGCCTAACAATATCATCCTATCATATGGAATATGCATGAACAATAATAATAACAGGAAATAAAGATGGCATGTGAATATGCACAAACATCTCATCATATATTCAGAGTCATTAACAAAGATTTACTATCCATTAATTATTAGGGTTTAGGTCAAATCCCCTTACCTGACGCTCGTTTGATTACTTGCTCCACGATACAAGATCCAAACGGAATATCACAAAGTCCTACAATATTATTAGGGTTTCGTTAGAATAGTTTCTTAGGGTTTCACGTTGGTCGAAAAACCAATGAGGTTACAAAAATACACTCACAGAGCTTACCGGTGGCATGTACCGGTCACAGCTGTGGGGAAATCTGGCAATCGGTATGGTCAGCCGATCCCCACAGACCAGCCCCCCGAAAGATACCGGTGGCAACATACCGGTCGCACAGGGTGCAATCGGTATAGTCGACCGGTATGACTCCGAAAGACCATACTTTGGCTTTTCGACTACCGTCGATCATTCTCCATGGTTTCCAGGGTTTCTCCTATCCATTCTAAGTTTGAGCATTGAGTTAGAGTTCTCTCCAACTCATTCAAATAATCACCCTAGAACTCGAATCTAGGGTTTGACAGCAAATTAGGGTTTTATGTCCAATTAGGGTTTTAAATCAATACCTGCTTTGCATGGTGTTGATCCACCCATACGACTATCCTAGAGTCATAGAGTAAGAAGAATGATTCAAACACTTACCGTTGACTGGCGTACGGTGAGCGTCGTCAAACGGCAAAGGCGGCACTTCCTTCTTCTTCCTAGCTTCTTCTCATTCTCCAACCTCCTTCTCCTTTCTAGGGTTTGTGAGGAATAATGGAAAGGATTTGAGGAGGGTTAGAGGTGTTTATATAGGCTAGGATTAGGGTTTAGTAACCCTATAGGATTAGGAAGGTCCAGGTATTAGGGTTTAGGAAAGTGGGACACACAGAGATCGATTTCTGGATCTCCGTGGTCAACTGCGCAGAGTTGAACGGTCGACCGGTATGTAGACCGGTACCATCGACCGGTCAACATACGATAATGATTATTTGACCGTCTTTGATCGGATTTCGTACCTGTTTGTCATCCGCTCGTCCCGTCTGGCCCGGTGATGATCGGAAGACCTGTTACGACATGAAATCAAGGTTTAGATCGGGTTCACGGAGTTCGGGTCTTACAACTCCCCCACCCTTAAAAAAAATTTCGTCCCCGAAATTTGCATGTAGGTCTCAAACCTCCCCCACCCTTAAAAGAAATTTTGGCCTCGAAATTTGAATGTACCTTGATCGTCAAAAAGGTTAGGGTACTCCTTCCTCATCGCACTCTCCTCCTCCCAAGTAATTTCTTCGACATCTTGGCTTTTCCAATGCACCTTCACATAATGGATATCCTTGCTTCGAAGTTGCTGTACCTTTCGGCTTGAGAGCATCACAGGTACCACTTCAAATGTTAAGTCCTCTGTCAAGTCTGGGGGTTCTGCTGTCAAGATGTGCGATGGATCCCTGACATACTTCTTCAATAATGATACATGGAACACATCATGAACGCTTGACATAGATGGTGGTAGAGTCAATTGATATGCTACATTACCACGTCTGGTCAATATCTCGTATGGTCCCACATACCTGGGGCATAGCTTCCCCTTCTTACCAAACCTTTTCAGACCTTGCACCGGTGATGTCTTCAAAAATACTTTGTCACCCACTGCAAACTCCAAATCTCGACGTCGATTATCCACATAGTGCTTCTGTCGAATTTAAGTTGTCTTTATTCCCATAGAGTGCTTCATATGGAGCCATCTGAATTGTAGCCTGATAGCTGTTGTTATAAGAAAACTCGATAAGGGATAGCTTCTCGTCCCAAGCTCCCTTGAAATCTAGGGCACAAGCTCGGAGCATATCTTCTAAAATTTGAATAGTTCGTTCTGACTGCCCATCCGTTTGAGGGTGAAAAGCTATACTGAACTTCAACTTTGTTCCCATAGCTTTCTGTAATCCTTCCTAGAACTTTGAAGTAAATTGGGGATCTCTGTCAGTTACTATACTTTCTAGAACGCCATGAAGTCTGACTCTATTATCAACATATGACTTGGCCAGCTTGTCCATGGTATACTGAGGTCTGACCGCAATGAATCGAGCTGTCTTGGTGAGTCGATCGACTATTACCCAAACTGCATCCACTGACCTTGGTGTCAAAGGTAGGCCAGTGAAGAAATCCATAGTGATGCAATCCCACTTCTACGCAGGCTCCGGTAGTGGTTGCAGCAGCCTTGCGGGTCTCTGCCTTTCTGCTTTAATTTGTTGACAATTCAGACATTGGAACACAAAACGAGTTATATCTGCTTTCATACCCCTCCACCAATACAGTCTTCTTAAATCATGGTACATTTTTTGTACTTCCTGGATGTACCGGATATGGAGTGTAATGAGCTTCAGTCATAACTCGATCTCTGATATTGCATTCTTCACTCTTAGGTATACATAACCGTCCACGATACCTGAGTACCTTGTCTGAATCCAAGGTAAAGTAAGGATTGCTCGTACCCTTCTCTAAGTCTTCTTGCACTGTCTTGAGATGTGGATCCTGTAGGATTGCTACCTTGACTTCATCAACTAGATCCGGTGAGATCTTCAAAGCTACGAACATCATGGTGAACTTATGAATTAAGCCTTGCTCGACTAGATCTTCTGCAGTCTCTATTATATACTCTTCATCGCCTTCAATTGAACTTGAGACTGCAGCACATAATGCGGCATTTGTACTTGATCCTGCCTCAGGTTTCGATGCCCACTTCCTGCTTAAGGCGTCAGCCACAACATTTACTTTACCCAGATGGTACTGAATGTCACAGTCATAATCTTTTAATAACTCCAGTCATCTCCTCTATCTCATATTCAGATCCTTCTGAGTGAAAAGATAAGTTAAGCTCTTGTGATCTGACTTAATCTGAAACTTTTCACCGTACAAATAGTGTCTCCAAGTCTTGATTGCTTGTATACCCGCTGCTAACTCCAAATCATGCGTAGGATAGTTCTTTTCATGCTCTTTTAACTCTCTTGATGCGTAAGCAATCACCTGTTCTTCTTGCATCAATACACACCCAATACCCAACCCTGAAGCATCCGTATATAAGATAAATGGTACGCTTGGTTCTGGGATGATCAAGATAGGTGCAGAGACTAGTCTTGACTTCAAAGTCTGAAAGCACTTCTCGCACTCATCTGTCCATATGAATTTCTCCCCCTTCTTGGTTAATCTGGTAAGTGGAACAGCGATCCTGGAGTAATCCTCCACGAATCTTCTATAATAACCAGCCAACCCAAGGAAACTACGAATCTCCGCAACAAATTTTGGTGCTTCCCATCCTACTATAGCAGCTATCTTACTTGGATCAACCTTGATACCGTCTTCAGATACTACATGGCCCAAGAAAGCCACTTCCTTCAGCCAAAACTCACACTTCTTGAACTTGGCATAAAGCTTCTCCTTTCTCAGTCGTTGTAGGGCTGCTCTCAAGTGTGTTGCATGAGTCTCTCTATCCTTTGAGTAGACCAATATGTCTTCGATTAATATGATAACTGAAGTGTCCACATATCATGAAACACTCGGTTCATCAGTTCCATGAACGACGCTGGTGCATTAGTCAACCCGAACGACATAAATAGAAACTCATAATGCCCATACCTTGTCCTGAAAGCAGTCTTCGGAATATCTCTGGCCTTGATCTTCAGTTGGTGATACCCTGATCTGAGATCAATCTTCGAGAAAACCTTTGCACCTTGCAATTGATCGAACAGAACATCGATTCTAGGCAAAGGATACCGATTCTTGATCGTTAATTTATTCAGCTCACGGTACTCGATACATAGCCGTACACTTCCGTCCTTCTTCTTGACAAATAATACAAGTGCTCCCCAAGGCGATATGCTAGGTCGTATGAAACCCTTATCTAACAATTCTTGTAATTGGGTCTTCAACTCCTTTAATTCGGCAGGGGCCATCCTGTACGGTGCTTTAGACACCGGCACCGAACCTGGCATAAGGTCTATCACAAATTCTGTAGTCCTATTTGATGGTAGACTTGGGAGATCCTCTGGAAATACATCTGAAAATTCTCGCACCACATATAGATCTTCCATCTTTGGCACCTCAGCAGTGATGTCGGCTACAGACACTAAATACTCCACTCCCCCTTCTCTAAGCATCTCTTAGCTTTTAGGGCGGAGAGGATCAGCTTCCGCTTCCTAGCTAACTTGGTCCCAGTGAAGCTAAACTCCTTTCCCTTTTTATCTATAAGCACAAGCTTCCTTTCACCACATAATAGGCTAGCTGAATGATGGCCTAGCCAGTCCATTCCTAAGATGACATCAAAGTCTGCCATCTCGAGTTTTACCAGATTTGCTTCTAAGTCTCGGCCCTCAATACATACTGTATACGGCCCATAATATTCAGTCAAAGCCACCTCGACTCCTAGCGGAGAGCGAACTATCAAGCTTGGGTTTAAGTGCTTGATTGGTAACTCCATTCGCTTCCCAAAGAAAATAGAAACAAAGGAGTGCGTGGCCCCAGAGTCAAAGAGTACTCTGGCAGGTATACCAGCTACATTTAAAATTCTTGAAATTTTATTGTCCCTTAGTTCTACATGCTCATACACACAATGAAATAGTAAGGTAGATAGTAAGGGTACCAGTGACCACATCAGGTGATGCGGTTGCCTCTTCGGTGGTGACAGCAAATACTTTTCCTTGCTGTGGAGGTTGCTTCTTATTTAGAGTGCAGTTCCTTGCAACATGACCCAGTTGCTGGCAGTTATAGCATTTAATATTCGGGTTGTGTCCAGCGAACTGTGGCACAGGTGGTGCCGTATTGTTCCTTGCAGACACGGTAGCGGACTAAGCCCTGATGGGCGGAAAGGTCTATTGTTACCGCCACCTGACATCTCAGTAGCGGGTCTCTTCAATCCCTTGTTCTATGCAAAGAAGTTGTCCCTCTGACTAGATTCTATCACTCTTGCAACCTGTACAGCCTCATTGTAAATTTTCTTGTCCAGACCCAATATGTGCTCTCTAATACTTCCACGCAGTCCCATGGTGAACCTATGTGTCTTGGTCTCTTCCTCTTGCATACTTGCCGGTGCGAAGAAAAATAACTCTTTGTACCTCTACTGGTAAGCATCCACAGTTGACTGAGACTGCTGTAGATTAAGGAATTCCTTCTCCATCTGATCTCTGAAACTCTTCAGAAAATATTTATCGAAGAAGCTACCTTGAACGCTGCGTAATCCACCTGTGTATGCTTCGTCTCCAAATATGCCCGTGTAGAATTCCACCAAGCATTCGCATCTTCTTTTAGCATATGAGTGGCAAATAGTACCTTCTCATCCTCTGTACAAGTCATCAGGCATAAATTCTTTTCCATTTCTGTAACCCACTGTGCTGGCCACAATGGTTTCCCTGTCTTACCTATGAATGAAGAAGGTTTCAACTTTAAGAATCTGTCCATCACCCGACTCAGATCGTGTTGCCCCTGTGTATTCATCCCGTACCATGGTAGTGGATACAGATAGGCTCCCTGATAAGCAGAAGACGATGGAAACTGGTGCGGTGGTTGTACATTCTATGCTTGGCCCATCGGCCCTGGACTACCATGCATCGGCAGTGTAGTATTATTCCCTCCAGACCCAGGCGTACCTTCTGTCACACCCCAATTCTGATCCAACCAGAATGGTGTGAGTGAACCGTCATTGAACCAACGGTTCACACCAGGATCTCGAATAGACTGTGTCCTCTCATACAAACCATTGCACATAACCACAATCAGAATATAAATAATACAGCGGAAGTCTTTAAATAGAATGAACTGAGTATTTATTGATAAATTAAATAAGTATCCAATTATTCAAATTCAAACATAAAATATAATATCATTACATTTCTTTAATCCAATCGAAAATAATAAAAATAAATAAAAATCCAATCACAGGTACACGCAGAAAGGGCACTCGCATGAAGCGTCATGCTCGTCCTCTCCTGCCTGTACAACCAGAGCAGCGACATCACCATACGCCGGAGCATTCATATAGTCATCCACCGTGTATCCTGCATCAACATCTAAAAACAATGTGTACACAAAGGGTGAGCTCACAACTTAGCTCAGTAAGACAATCAGACAGTTTCACAATATTATGCATGAGTAACAATCATTTTATGCTGTGGTCTGGTTTAAGTTTGCAATGTGCTATAGAAAGGTTTGGTGGCCCCCGTACCTCTATACATGAGTGTGTGGCACCGCATGGAATCACACCACCACCGGCCCACATGCACCCATCATGGAATAGAGATAGAGCTAAGATATCCCCGTACCTCCCCTGATGCTCTACCCATACCAGTACCTAAGCCCCTACTGGCCAGGGCTAGCAAACTGGGCTCGCAACTAACCAATCCTATATGTCATCAATGTATGCTCTATCCCAGCACAGCCATCTACGGCATAGAGATAGAGCTAAAGCATCGTGGACAAGCCAGGGTTGACCTCAGAGACCACAGTGCCACATAACCATGGCCAGGCCAGCATCAACATCGGAGACCACCGTACCACGACCTTCCCCTGATGCCCCACCCGTACCAAGCATGTTAAGATAGAATACTACAAAAAGGTGCCAGTGTGAGGAATGATCCCAGGCCCATGCCCCAATCCACACACTAACAAAAACAATCACATGCTTAACAATCACATCCTATCAATGCATGAACAATAATAATAACTGAAAGTAAAAGATGGCATGTGAATATGCACAAACATCACATCATATATATTCAGTGTTAATAACAAAGATTTACTGTCCATTAATTATTAGGTTTAGGTCAGATTCCCTTACCTGACGCTCGTTTGTTAGCTTGCTCCACGTCGCAAGATCCAAACGGAAAGTCACAAAGTCCTACAATACTATTAGGGTTTCATTAGAATAGTTTCCTTAAGGTCTCACGTTGGTCGGAAACCAACAAAGTCCAAAACCAGCCTTTCAGAGCTGACCGGTCGCAACATACCAGTTGCAGCTCTGTGAGCAAACTAGCAACCAGTATGATCGATCGGTATGTCTCCGGAAGACCATACACTTGGTTTTTCGACTACCGTCGATCGATTTCCTTTGATTTTCAGGGTTTTTCCTATCCATTCTAAGTTTAATCTTTGAGTTAGAGTTATCCCCAACTCATACAAGTCCTATTTCGATGAATATCATCTCGGAACTCAAATCTAAGGTTTGATGACAACTTAGGGTTTATTGGCCAATTTAGGATTTTAGATCAATACCTACTTGCATGGTATTGATCCACCCATACAACTATCCTAGAGTCATAGGGTAAGAAGAGTGGTTAAAACACTTACCGTTGACTGGCGTAATGTGAGCGTCGTCGAACGGTAATGGCGGCACCTCCTTCTTCTTCCTAGCTCCTTCTCCTTTCCATCCTCCTTCTCTTCTCTAGAGTTTGTGAGAGATAATGGAAAGGATTTGAGGAGGTTTAAGAGTGTTTATATAGGCTAGGATTAGGGTTTAGCAACCCTATTAGGATTAGGAAGGTTCAGGCATTAGGGTTTAGGAAAGTGGGACCCTCAGAAGTCAATTTCTGGATCTCCGTACTCAGCTGCGCAGAGCTGACTGGTCGGCCGGTACCATCGACCGGTCAACATAAAATCATGTTGATTTGATCATCTTTGGTCCGATTTCGTACCTGTTTGTCATCCGCTCATCCCGTCTGGCCCGGTGATGATCGAAAGACCTGCTACGACACAAAACCAAGGTTTAGAACGGGTTTACGGAGTGAGGGTCTTACAAGTCCCCCACCCTTAAAAGAAATTTCGTCCCAAAATTTGCATATAGGTCTCACACTTCAGTGGGAACATGACCCGTGGCCTGAACATCTTTAACATCGCGCTCAGGAATGCTTTCTGCTGAGCTTCCATTTGATATAGCAGATTTGTAATGATTGTCTCAGAGTTCGTCTGAAGAGGGCCAGGCAAATTTTTCGGTGCCCTTGGAACCTGCTCTTCCTCAACTACCGGGTTTGGCTCTCCAACGTAGCTTGGTTCTACATGTTCTTCTTCATCTTGGCGCACCCTAGAATGGTGACGCTTTCGGTCCCTACGACCGTTTCCGCTACCATCTCAAACTATTCTATTTGGATCTGAGAAGAAGACATAACACATGAGAACAGTAATAGTAGTGTTAGTCTTGAACAATATAAGGCGAACAGTCGAAAAGTAGAAATTTAAATTGCAAAGTTTTTAAAATTTTTCATAAATTTTCTGGCCTTTCTATAGCTGACCAGTCGCGACTCTATAGAGAAATGGGGCGACCGGTATAGTCGACCGGTCAGAATTTCATTCTGACCAAGACATAGCGGTCGTAGTACCCTAAGGGGTACCGGTCGACCGGTATGGGCAAAATCGTCGATCGGTATGCCCAAAAACCCCTTAAAATCATGAAAAAGTGAGTTTTTCTCACTTTTCCTCTTCTTCTTTCTCTCCAGTGGCGATTTCTCTCTGGCTCCTGAGTTGCTACAGTCCAACCGGTGATCCTAGAAGTCATTTTATTTCGAACAAGACCCAGCACCTTGTCTCCAGGTAAGCCTCTTCCCTCTCTATCAAGTTTTCATAATTTTCATATCGTCATTACCTAAAATTCTTGATTTTTCTTCGATTGGAAGATTCTAACCGTAGGAACTTATTTCCTTCGGCTTAGAAAGGGTTTAGAGACCCCCAAGAGCAAACGCCCTCAACCAATTTGGACTTCCACCGAGTGGTTTTAGTAAAAATCGATTTTTTTTAGTTTTTAAACTAGGTTTTCTAAAAATTTCGAAATTTTCTTGAATTTTTCCAATTCCTTAAATTTCTTTTTGGAATTGCATATGATTGGTTTGCTTGAAGAGTGCGGGGGTTCCGTAAGTCCTCCTCCCCAAGTTCTGGGTGAGTTCGAGGCTTTTTTCCAATTTAATGTCATTATGCTGTCGAATTTTAAAAAATTCTTAACATTTTCTTCTTATTTTCTTTATGTTTTGCAGTTTAAATGGCTCCCCGAAGAGGTCTTGGCAAGCGTTCCTATGGCTTGGGCATGCACGCTCTCATCCACCAGTTCTATAGCTCGATGAGCAGTGGTTCCGTTCCTAAGGCGGCATAAGCCCGCTTCCCTTGGTTCGAAAGTAAGAATATTGAATCTGGCCGGCGGGTCAACTTGGAACAGTTGCACAAGTTTGATGTGCAAGCGGCTTTCGACAGGCTTGGGTGGGTACCTATCATCACTTACACTGAGACTACTCGCCCCAACCTGGTCAAGCACTTCTACGCCAACCTGAAGCTTTATGGGGATGTCAATGATCCCAATCAGGGTAGGGACTTGCGTATCTCCAGCTTTGTCAAGGGCATCCATAATTATTTTGATACTCATCAGCTAGCTGACCTGCTAGGGGTCCCCAATGATGGAGATCTAGTATACTGCCCTCCAAAAGTGAAGGGCTATCTGAGCGAGGATCTACGCCGAGAGATAACGGAGCAGATACTCAATCCCGGGGCTCCTATGAAGGCGGCTAGCTTGAGACCTGCACCTCGGGTATACAGTCGCATCATTCAGCACAACATTGTACCCCAGAGCAGTCACTACAGTGAGTTATCCCAGCTCACTCAGTATATTACCTACTGTGTCTGCATAGGGGAGCGGGTCTCTTTCCCTTACCTCATCATTCGAACTATGCATCAGGCGACTCTGGCCAATCAGGCCAGTAACCTCCTCTATGGTCGTCTCATCACCACTCTTCTGCAGCGCCTACGAGTGAGCATGAGGGACGAGGTGGCTGTTGAGGATACCATGACCTCCGACATCGACTGGGATGCCATCCTTAGGATGCAGATGGATAATCTGCCTATTAGTAACAATGAGATGGAGGCTCGCCCTCGCCCACTCAGGAGGGTAGCAGCCGCAGCAGCAGCAGCAGCAGCCAATGCGGCATATGTAGCAGAGGCTGAGAGTGATGATGGGGATGACGATAATAGGGCAGGGGATGTACCAGTGCTAGCTCCATAACCTATACCTGCAGCACCACAGCCTACACCTACAGCAGGACCATCTCATCCCCCTTCGGACCCAGTGTTGAGCATGTTCACGGAGATCAAGGACACCCAGAGAGGCATCCTAGAGTCTCAGCGAGAGATGGGTCAGGAGTTGGGACGTCTAGCTCGTAGCCTACGGGTCACACAGGACCAGGTGCACTGGCTTAGGGTCGCTTACAAGCGAGATTATGACATAGCGGACCCTATTCCTCCTAGGCCCCTTACCCCATGATTGTCCTTTTTATTTTCTCTCTCTTAACGGTTTATATAATAGGATAACTGTCCGGTTTGTGGACTGTACCTTGTAGTACTATTACATTTGATACTCACTTTCTGTTTAATGAAAGTTTTATGATTTTCCTAACTAGTGCATGAGTATCATTAAATTCCATATTTAATATAGTATATTATGCTCTTTCTTAATCAGTATCAGGTATCAAACAATGCTTAGGGTGTGTTTGTATTAAAATTTTTAAATTTTCCTAACTCAGTTCATCGACTTAGTTAAGTGCAATATGGTCTGTTGGACAGAGCCTAAGAGCTCTGATACCAAGTTGCCACACTCCAATTCTGATTCAACCAGAATGGTGTGATTGAACCGTCATTGAACTAACGGTTCACACCAGGATCTCGAATAGACCGTGTTCACACATACAAACCATTGCACATAACCACAATCAGAATATAAATAATACACCGAAAGTCCTTAAATAAATGAACTGAGAATCTATTGATAAATTTAAATAAAATACCCAATTATTCAAAATCCAAACATAAACTAAATATCCTTACATCTCTTTAATCTAACTAAAAATAATTAAAATAAATAAAAATCCAATCAAAGGTACACGCAGAAGGAATACTCGCATGAAGCGTCATGCTCGTCCTCTACTGCTTGTACGTCCAGGGCAGCAATGCCACCATACGCCGGAGCGTTCATATAGTCATCCACTATGTAACCTGCATCAACATCTAAAAATAGTGCACGTACAAAGGGTGAGCTCACAACTTAGCTCAGTAAGACAATCAGACAGTTTCACAATATTATGCATGAGTAACGATCATTTTATAATGTGGTCTGGTTTAAGTTTGCAATGTGCTATAGAAAGATTTGGTGGCCCCCGCACCTCTATACACGAGTGTGTGGCACCGCACAGTAGATCACACTACCACCGACCCACATGCACCCATCATGGAATAGAGATAGAGCTAAGGTATACCGGCACCTCCCCTAATACTCTACCCATACAAGTACCGAAGCCCCTACTGGCCAGGGCTTGCAAACTGGACTCGCAACTAACCAATCCTATATGTCATCAATGTAGGCTCTATCCCAGTACAGCCGTCTACGGCATAGAGATAGAGCTAGAGCGTGCAGGCCGGGCTAGAGACCACAATACCTCACCTCCCCCTGATACCCTATCCGTAACTAGCACACTAGGATAAAACAATACGCAGGGTACCCTATCCCAACATAACTCCCTACGGCATAAAGATAGAGCTAAAGCATCGTGGACAGGCCAGTGTCAACATCGGTGACCACAGTGTCACATCATCATGGCCAGGTCAACATCAACATCGGAGACCACCGTGCCACGACCTTCCCCTGATACCCTACCCGTACCAAGCATGTTAAAATAGAATACTACAAAAGGTACTAGAGTGAGGAATGATCCCAGGCCCCATGCCCTTCCTACTCCACACTCCAACGAAAATAACCACATGCCTAACAATCACATCCTATCATATGGAATATGCATGAACAATAATAATAACAGGAAATAAAGATGGCATGTGAATATGTACAAACATCACATCATATATTCAGAGTCATTAACAAAGATTTACTGTCCATTAATTATTAGGGTTTAGGTCAAATCCCCTTACCTGACGCTCGTTTGATTGCTTGCTCCACGATATAAGATCCAAATGGAATATCACAAAGTCCTACAATATTATTAGGGTTTCGTTAGAATAGTTTCTTAGGGTTTCACGTTGGTCGGAAAATCAACGAGGTTACAAAAATACACTCACAGAGCTGACCGGTGGCATGTACCGGTCGCAGCTCTGTGGGGAAATCTGGCAACCGGTATGGTCAGTCGGTCCCCACAGACCAGCCCCCAAAAGGTATCGTTGGCAACATACCGATCGCACAGGGTGCAACCGGTATAGTCGACCAGTATGACTCCAGAAGACCATACTTTGGGTTTTCGACTGCTGTCGATCATTCTCCATGGTTTCCAGGGTTTCTCCTATCCATTATAAGTCTAAGCTTTGAGTTAGAGTTCTCTCCAATTCATTCAAATCTAGTTTTGACGATAATCACCCTAGAACTCGAATCTAGGGTTTGACGGTAAATTAGGGTTTAATGTCCAATTAGGGTTTTAGATCAATACCTACTTTCCATGGTATTGATCCACTCATACAACTATCCTAGAGTCATAGAGTAAGAAGAATGATTCAAACATTTACCATTGACTGGCGTACGGTGAGCGTCGTCGAACGGAAAGGGTGGCACTTCCTTCTTCTTCCTAGCTTCTTCTCCTTCTCCAACCTCCTTCTCCTTTCTAGGGTTTGTGAGGAATAATGGAAAGGATTTGAGGAGGGTTAGAGGTGTTTATATAGGCTAGGATTATGGTTTGGTAACCCTATTAGGATTAGGAAGGTCCAGGTATTAGGGTTTAGGAAAGTGGGACCCGCAGAGATCCAATTCTGGATCTCCGTAGTCAACTGCGCAGAGTTGATCGGTCGACCAGTATGTATACCGGTACCATCGATCGGTCAACATAAAATAATGATTATTTGACCGTCTTTGATCTGATTTCGTACCTGTTTGTCATCCGCTCGTCCCGTCTGGCCCAGTGATGATTGGAAGACCTATTACAACATGAAATCAAGGTTTATATCGGCTTCATGGAGTGCGGGTCTTACACATTGTGTCCGACAGAGACCCACGCTTTATCTTAAAGTTTTGGGAAGGATTACAGAAGACTATGGGTACAACATTGAAGTTAAGTACTGCATTCCATCCTCAGACAGACGGACAGTCGGAGCGTACTATTCAGATTTTAGAAGACATGCTTCGAGCTTGTGTTATTGATTTCAAAGGATCATGGGATGAGAAATTACCATTGATAGAATTCGCTTATAACTACAGCTATCAAGCGACTATACAAATGTCACCCTATGAAGCATTGTACGGTAGAAAATGTCGAACTCCTTTGTATTGGAATGAAGTTGGAGAACAGAGTATTGTTGGACCAGAGTTTGTTAAAGAGACTTGTCGAGTAGTCGACATTATCAAGGAAATAGTCCAAATAGCTCAGAACCGTCAGAAGCAATATGCAGATAATCGACGCAGAGATCTCGAATTCACCATAGGTGATAAGGTATTTCTTAAAATATCTCCTATGCGTGGTTTAAAATGGTTTGGATAGAAGGGAAAGCTATGTCCCAGATATATTGGACCTTATGAAGTTCTAGATAGACGTGGAAAAGTAGCATATCAGTTAGTACTACCACCATCCATGTCAAGTGTGCATGATGTATTTCATATCTCATTACTGAAGAAGTACGTCAGAGATCCAACATACGTGTTAACAACGGATCCACCAGATTTGACTGAAGATTTGACGTTCGAAGTAGTACCTTTTGAAATCACTAGTCGGAAGGTGCAACGTCTTCGCAACCGGGACATTTACTACGTTAAAGTTACTTGGAGAAGCGAAAATATAGAAGAAGTAACATGGGAAGAAGAGAACGCTATGCGGAAGCAATATCCACACCTATTCGACTCGAAAGGTATGTACAAATTTTGAGGACGAAATTTATATAAGAGGAGGGGAATTGTAAGACCCGTACTCCACTAACTTGGTCTAACCGTGTCTTGCCAGGTCTTTCCATCATTTCTGAACCAAGTGGACCGAGCGTGTAAAGATAGATCACAAACCAGTATGAGAATCGAGTTAAAAACACTAAAAATATACCTAAGGTCGCATGCCTGGGTAGGTATGGTCGACCAAAAGGAAGGGAACAAAAAATCTCAAATCCAAAACCCCACGGTCAATGATTTCGACCTTACGATCGACGGTTTATGCGACCATATGATCGACCGTGAGAAAGCAGATCAGACTCCGAGTTTTGGAAACATTCCTAAACTAAGGGATTGCTTTCCTAATTGAAAGAAGATTTTTTATGGACAGTTTTTCTCTATATAAAGGACGTTCCTCAGTCCTTTTTTCACTCTTTTAGAACATTAGTAAACCATAGAGAAAGAGAAGGAAGAGAAGGAAAAGAAGGAGAAGAAGAAACAACTAAGAAGAAGAGTTTTCTGAGAAGAGATTGGCTCTCTATCATAGGCAAATGTATGCAACGAATCTCTGGAGATGTAAACTTAAAGGAATAAGACTTCTATGTAGAATAGGCAATATCAACCTATTATGATCTATGTGATTTCTTTGAGAAAATCCCAAGGAGAACCATCAGGAGTGAATTTTATTATTAGGGCTGATAAGAAATTACTAATGATGGCCATAGGATGACCTTAGAATAAAATCCATTGAAGACCAGAAGAATTAACCTAGGAAGAACTCGAATATCAGGTAGACTGTGACCAGAAATCTCAAGGTCACAGCTACGATCGACCATAGCATGACCGGTATGACCAGAGGATCGACCATAGACATTCAAGAAGATTTCAGAAATCATATGGTCGCAACTACGGTTGCACCATATGCGACCGTAGGGCATCGACCGTAGACAGTAAGGTCGATACAGCATGAGACCATAGGACCAATCAGGCACCTATCAGTGCTCTATTTCGATTTTTAACTACTGTAATATGTCACATATGAACCCTAACTTAAATTCATATAACTTTTAGGTTGTTAAATCAATTCAAAGAGAATTTCACGACTTGGAAGGACATCGAGAATTGCTAACAGGTAAGGGAACAAGACCTAAACTAATTGGTTAATAACAAACTGTTATTTTTATTGAGTCCTATGCCATGATTGATTCTATGCTTGTATGCTTGTAATGTGCATCTCACATGTCATTCAATATTCCTGCTATTACTATTCATGCATATTTAATTCTATTTATTTATAACATGATGATGATGATGATGCTAGGAATAGGCATGTGAATGTATTTGTGTGGTTGGTGTGTTGGATGCGAGTCGAGCATCAGGGGGAGGACGTGGCATGGTGGTCTTCGACCTCATCATCAGACTCTAGCTCTATCTCTACTCAAGTCCTACCCACTAACATCGTCGTATCACCATTACCTTAGTAGAACTATTACATCATAGGGCATCAGGGGAGGTGGTCTCGGACCGTGTGGTCTCTGACTCTGTCGGGGGGCCTTAGCTCTATATCTATGGACGTATTGAGGGATGCTGGGGTGAGGCCTTGGATACACTGTTTGGCATTAGGATTGATTAGTTGCGAGCCCAGTTTGCAAGCCCTAGCCAAAAGAGGCTTACATATTGGTATAGGTAGGGCATCAGGGGAAGTGTTGTCGGTGTTTGATCCAGACACTTTAGCACTATCTCTATTCCATGATGGGCACATGTGGGACTGTAAGACCCGCACTCCATGAACCCAATCTAAACCTTTAATTCATGTCGTAACAAGTCTTCCAATCATGACCGGGCCAGATGGGACGAGCGGATGACAACCAGGTACGAAACCAGACCTAAAAGTATGATATTTTTCATACCGGTTTATGGTACCGGTCGATTGTGCCGGTCGACCATTATGTCTGCGCGGGTAGACTGGTTAGATCAGGAAACGGATCTCTACGGGTCTCGCTTTCCAAATCTCGAGCCTAAGGACTTTCCTAACGTAAGAAAACTTCCTAAACTTGATCCTAGTCTATTTAAGGACCCTTAAACCTCCTTAGAACTCTTTGATTGATCCTCACAAACCCTAGAGAGGAGAAAGAGATCGAAGAAGGAGAAAGAGCTAAGGAAGGAGGGAGAGGAGCCGCCATTGGCCGTTGGACGAAGAACACCATAATTGCGAACCAATAGTAAGTGCTTGAACTTTTTCTCTAAGTTAAGCATTATAGATGATTAATCATGAATTGATCAATATCATGCAAGGAGAGGTATTGATCTAAAACCCTTAAATTTTCCGTCAAATCCTAATACAGTTGATGAACCCTAGATTGGCATTCTAGGCTAAGGATCATCAAAATTAGGACTTGAATGGAACATGAAACAACTCTAACTCGTTGTTCAGGCCTGGAATGCCTAGGAGAAACCCTAGAACCAATAATGGATGACCGACGTAGGGCGAACACCAAGATTGGTGGTCTTCCGGAGGCATACCAGTCAACCAAACCGGTCGCACCATATGCAACCGGTACCTCTCGAAGACTGGTCTGTGGGGGACCGGTCGTCCATACCGATCGCACTACAATACACAGTGCTGCGACCGGTATGTTGCGACTGGACAAGTACTCTAAGCCAGAAAATTTTTTGAAAATTTTTAAAATTTGGATTTAAAGTTCCCATTACAATTTTTGCCTTGCACTTGGTAAAGACTAACACTATTATGATAAATGTCACTATTCGAATGTACCTCATGTGTTATGTCCTCTTCTCAGATCCAAATAGAAAAGAGTAATCTAAGATGGCAAGCGAAAATGGTCGCAGAGGTTCACGAAAACGTCTCCACTCAAGGGTGCGTTAAGACGAGGACAATGTGGAAGCAGGAAACGTTGGGGAGCAAAACCTGAACCCAGACGGCGGAACCCAATGAGGGAAGAAGGGGACAGGACACCAATGAGAAATGGTGGAGAAGGGCGGAGTCACAGAGCACCAACAAATTTGCCAGGCCCTCCTCACACTAACTCGGAGACTTTTGTGATGAATCTGGTCTATCAGATGGAAGCTCAGCAGAAGGTGTTCTTAAATGAGATGCTAAAGATGTTCAGGCCACCAGGATATATCCCTACAGAAGGTACGCCTGAGTCTGGGAAAAATAATACCACACTACCAGTAGATGGTAGCACTGGGCCAATGGGCCAAGAACAGAACCCACAACTACCACACCAATTTCCAACGTCGTCTGCCTATCAAGGGATCTATTCGTACCCACCACCATGGTATGGAACAAATGAACGGGGGCAGAATGACCTAAGCTAAGCGGTGGATAGGTTTTTGAAGTTGAAACCCCCTACCTTCACAGGAAAACCAGGAAAACCACTATGGCCTGCACAGTAGGTTGCTGAGATGGAGAAGAACTTCCATCTGATGACTTGCATGGAGGATGAGAATGTGCTATTTGCTACGTATATGCTCAAGGAAGATGCTAATGCCTGGTGGAATTCTACCCAGACATACTTGGAGACGAAGCATACCTAGATCACCTGGGAAATATTCAAGGGAGCCTTATTCGATAAGTACTTTCCTAAGAGCTTTCGTGATCAAATGGAGAAGGAATTCCTTAACCTACAACAATCCCAATTGACTGTTGATGTGTACCAGCAGAGGTACGAAGAACTATTTTTCTTCACTCCAGCAAGCATGCAAGAGGAGGAAACCAAAACCCGTGGGTTCACTATGGGATTGCGAAGAAGTATTAGGGAGCACGTCTTGGGTTTGGAGAAGAAGGTGTATAACGAGGCTATACAGATTGCTAGGGTGATTGAATCAAGCCAAAGAGACACCTTCTTTGCTCAAAACAGGGGACTGAAGAGGCCTGCTACTGAGACTTCGGGTGGAGGGAACACTAAACATTCCGCCCATACAGGGCATAGTCTACTGTGGTGCCAGCAAGGAATACTACTGCACTACCACCATCACAAGTAGCTGGTCAAAACCCTAATGTCAAATGTTTCAACTGCCAGCAACTGGGCCATTATGCAAAAACCTGTACTCTACCTAGGAAGCAACCGCCACAGCAAGGGAAGGTATTTGTAGTCACCACTGAGGAGGCAGCCGCATCACCTGATGTGGTTACTGGTATGAATCCGACTCTTGTTATTTTGGTTACTGCATTACTATGTATGAGCATGTAGACTAAGGAAAAATTAAATTCCAAGAACTATAGATATAGCTAGTGTACCCGCCAGAGTACTCTTTGACTCTGGGGCTATACACTCCTTTGTTTCTATGTCTTTTGGGAAGCGATTGGAGTTACCTGTCAAGCTCTTAACTCCAAGCTTGATAGTTCACTCTCCGTTGGTAGTAGAAGTGGCGTTGAATGAATACTGTGGGCCGTGTTCAGTTAGTATTGAGGGGTGAAACCTAGAAGCAAATCTGGTCCAATTCGAGATGGCAGACTTTGATGTCATCATGGGAATGGATTGGCTAGGCCATCATTCAGTGAGCTTATTATGTGGCGAAAGAAAACTTATTTTTAAGGATGATAAGGGAAAGGAGTTTAGCTTCACTAGAACCAAATTACCTAGGAAGCGGAGGTTGATCCTCTCTGCCCTAAAAGCTAAGAGATGCTTAGAGAAGGGAGGAGTGGGGTACTTAGTGTTTGTGATCGACATCGCTACAGAGGTGCCAAAGATGGAAGATTTAGATGTGGTACGAGAGTTTCTAGATGTATTTCCAGAGGATCTACCAGGTCTACCTCTAGACAGGGCTACAGAGTTCATGATAGACCTCATGCCAGGGTCGGCGCTGGTGTCTAAGGCACCGTACATGATGGCCCCTAAAGAATTAAAAGAGTTGAAGACCCAGTTACAAGAACTACTAGATAAAGGTTTCTTACGACCAAACATATCACCGTGGGGAGCACCTGTATTGTTCGTAAAGAAGAAGGATGGTAGCTTACGACTATGTATCGACTATCGAGAGTTGAATAAGTTAACCATAAAGAACTGATACCCTTTGCCTAGGATCGATGATCTGTTCGATTAGTTACAGGGTGCAAAGGTTTCTCGAAGATTGATCTTAGATCAGGGTATCACCAATTGAAGATCAAGGTAGCAGATATTCCGAAGACTGCTTTCAGGACAAGGTATGGGCATTATGAGTTCGTTGTAATGTCGTTCTGTTAGTCCCAGGTTGACACTGAGAGGGGGGGGGGTGAATCAGTGGCCACTAAAAACTTTTTCCACTAAACAATTTGCCCTGATGCTATGAACACTGTTGCCAAGAGCTATTGATCAAACTGTGCTATGCTGCCTTGAGCTGATTTCTTGAAACCTTCTCATAGACAATCTGTCAAACACATTTTGTGCACACACCAGCCACCCACCCATAGGTATCCATACCAGGGGCTTGGCCTACCAAGTGTGTACACCCAGACCTGCAGCACACGGACTTCAATTCCACAATCACAATCACAAGCATGGGACACACAATATAACGTGGTTCACCAATCGAACACTGTGATGGCTACTCCACGGGGCAATACCCTAACCAAGGTTTTGTATATACCCGATATACAACAGAAATGCTACGGTTGCACCTACAACCCCGATGCTACAACATCAACCACATTCACAGCTACAACTGTGCTCGAGGCACCTACCCCAACTCCAGTCAAGCACCCACTTGACAGGTTATACAAAAGTGTATTACAAATATTCATACAAACCCTTCCCATATATCTCTGATACGGTAAGTAGGATTTGTGTGCGTGATTACCTTTCCAGCGTGATCACAGCAAGTTTGGTGCTCACCAAATGGATGTTCCAAGCTCTCCAGTAGTGATAGATACGCTTTGTCAATAAAATGGAACTCCGGCATTCTTCCAATGCATCTCGCACACCATCATTCACATCAAGCTATAACTCATACTCACACTTCACTCCAAACTGCTCAATTACTCATGTGTACCGGAAGGAGGAAGGTGGAGAGTGATTTCTTCTTCAAAGAGAGCCACAAAGCACTATTTTCCCCAAAGCCCGCAGCTCTGCTCACCAAAACCTTGATTTTTTCATTCTAAGAGGTTCTACTCGGAGAGAGAAAACCGTGAGTTTTTGAATCACCTCAATCGGAGCTCGGACGGCCAAGATAATGGCCATTTTAAGTTCGGTCGATCAGATTATTCCAAATGAAATCTTCTGGGCTGATTCCATGCGGCGCGAAGCACCGTAGCGCGCCCGCCTCTGACCCACCGTACAGCGTTGTCGATCTCTGATTGGCCGAGAGGGTATCTTCTCCTTCAGGCCGTTGGATCAAAGAGCAAAGGGCGGGATCTCCTCTAGACCCTCCGATCAGCCTCATCGCGTCAAGCGCGATCGGAGTCTGCGAGATCCATCGGATGCGCATCTTTTGCGCATGGGCACCATGTGCGCGCTCCACCGAATCAGGGATCCACTCCCGTGCGGGGCAAACCACCACTTAAACTTACTTCCAGCCACTCAGAAGCCTCGCGATGGAATCATTGCGCGAATCTGACGCTATACCAAATCCTGCATTTTTGACGGCCCTCCATTTGGAATCTCGCTGTCGTGGCTTGATCCAAGCCTCCCATACGGAATATGATCTTTTCCAAATGACAAAAATACCCCTGTGAATGTGTGGTAATGCCCTGTAAGTCGATTTTTTTCCAGTAAGGTTCGAACATTTTCCACCGTTGCGACATTACGTCGAACAGGTTACGTGCATGCCAACTGCCCTGCGCATGCACGCGGCGCTGGCTTACTGCGCGTGCGCGGCATGCTGCTGCTTGCGCTACTACGCTGCGCTGCTGCTTGCGCTGCTACGCGCGGGGCTCTACTGCGCGGTGCTGCCGAGCAAGCCATGCGACATACCACTGCGCGCATGGCCCTGCGCGCGGCATGCTGCTGCGGGCGGCATGCTGCTGCGCTGCCCTACTGTGCGTGGCCTGTGCGCATGCCCTGCTGTGCGTGGCCTGTATGCATGCCCTACTGGCCTGTTGCCACGGGCATCGCCCCTGCTGGCCTGGGCTGGCTGCCATGCTGTCCTGGCCACCCAAGGTGGGACCCACCTGGTCCCCACCCATTCTCTCTCCTCTTTCTCTATCTTCTATTTTCTCTCTCTTCTTTCTTTCCACTTCAGCTAAACTTTCTCATCAACTGAGCTTCATTCTCTTCGGCTGCTTGACTGACGGAGAGTCCTACAGATACTCTCTCTCCTCCATATCACTTTCTCTGCTAGGGTTGCCAACAATGACAACACTTACAGCACACTGTCTGGACAGGGTTTCAACAATCTCCCCCTTTGGAATTGTTGGCAACAAAACTCCCCCTCTTGAGGTATCTCTCTCAATGTGACACAACCTTCTTGCCATCTTCTCCCCCTTTGACAACAAGTCCCAAAAGCTGAATGAGCTCCCCCTGCATATCAACTCCCCCTACATAGCCTCACCTGTAGGAGTGCCCACTGCATCTTTCCAATCCTACAGATGAAAGATGATGCTATGTAGGCAGCAACTCCCCCTACACAAGTGCCATCTACAATGTGCTCAAAGTTACTACTCCTAGCTGAGCTATGAGTTTCTCAAAAGAGTCTTTTGGAAGAGCTTTGGTGAAGATGTCTGCCACTTGATCTGCTGTAGGAACAAAGTCCAATCTCACTTCCCCTTCAAGCACTTTCTCCTTCAAATAATGATATCTGATGTCAATATGCTTGGTCCTTGAGTGTTGCACAGGATTCTTGGATATGTTGATGGCGCTCATGTTATCACATTTGATGACCACTGGTTCTTCACATATAACACTGAAGTCTGACATCTGTCTTTTCATCCAAATTACCTGAGTGCATGTAGTGGCTGCTGCAATGTACTCTGCCTCTACTGTAGATAAGGAGACAGACTCCTGTTTCTTGCTGTGCCATGCTACTAAGCTCTCACCCAAAAAGAATGCACCACCACTAGTGCTCTTTCTGTCATCAATGCTACCAGCCCAGTCTGCATCTGAAAATGCTTTCAAAGTGAAACTTCCAATCTTTGGATACCACAAACCATAGTCTATTGTGCCTTTCAGATATCTGAGTATTCTCTTCACTGCCATCAGATGAGTCTCCTTTGAACACGCTTGAAATCTGGCCACCAGGCATACTACTTGCAGAATATCAGGTCTTGAAGCTGTCAAATATAGTAAACTGCCAATCATTGACCTATACAATGTCTGATCAACTGTTGGAGAATCATTTTCTGAACTCAACTTGATATTCACTGTCATTGGTGTCCCCACTGGTTTACATTCCTCCATCACAAATTTTTCTTCAACATCTCCTTGGTATACTTCATTTGAGAGATGAAGATGCCATTTTCTCTTTGATGAATTTTCCGCCCCAGAAAGTAGGACATCTCTCCAAGCATAGACATCTCAAACTCTATTCTCATCCTCTCAGCAAAATGCTTGCAAAGCTTCTCACAGTGCCCCCCAAAGATGATGTCATCCACATAGACCACAACTACCAGTTGACTGCTGTCTTCTGTCATGACATATAGTTTGCTGTCCACAACTCCTCTTCATAGACCCAACTTATGCAGATATGTATCAAGCCTTTCATACCAATCTCTTGGAGCTTGCTTCAACCCATATAGAGCCTTCTTCAACTTGCATACCATATCTTCATCATTGCTGAGTTGGAACCCTTCAGGTTGCTCAATGTACACTTCCTCTTCTAAATTGTCATTCAGGAATGCATATTTCACATCCATTTGATAAACCTTGAATCCTCTGTGCACAGCTAATGCTAAGAACATTCTGATAGACTCCAGCCTTGCCACAGGTGCAAAAGTCTCATCAAAATCAATTCCTTCTACTTGAGCATATCCTTTGCATACAAGTCTGGCCTTGTTTCTCACAACCTGGCCTTCTTCATTTAATTTGTTCCTGAAAACCCACTTTGTGCCAATCACATTCTTGTCTGCTAGTCTAGGAACTAGCTCCCAAGTGTTGTTCTTTTCAATTTGGTCAAGCTCATCATTTATAGCTTTCAACCAAGATTCATCATTGCTAGCCTCATGCACAGTTTTAGGCTCTATCTCAGACAATAATGAATAAGTAGTAGCTTTCATCCTTCTGGTTTCAATGCCTGCATTTGGATCTCCTATCACTTGATGATTAGGGTGAATTCTCAACCATTTGTTATCTTTTGGTCTGCCATCTCTCTGCACTTCAGTATGAATCTCTTGCACTTCAGATTCTTTTTCATCTTGTTTCCCTTTGTCAACTGATAGAGTGTCATCTTCATCAAGTTCTTCAAGAATTGACCCTTTTAGTTCAGTCCTCTTTTGATTCCCTACATTCTCATCAATCTTCACATCTGAGCTCTCAACAATTCTTCCTAGTCTCTTGTTGTAGCACCTGTATGCCTTACTTTTGAAAGAGTACCCAAGGAATATGCCCTAATCAGCTTTGTCATCAAATTTGCCAAGATTTTCTTCCTTTCGCTTGATGTAGCACTTAGAACCAAAGACCCTGAGATACTTTACTGTAGCTTTCCTCCCAAACCACAATTCATAAGGTGTTTTGTTCTCATGAGACCTTAGAAGACATCTGTTAGTGATATGCACTGCAGTATAGATACCTTCTCTCCAGAAATGCTTTGCTGTGTTATTCTCTACCATCATAGTTCTAGCCATTTCTTGCATTGTTCTGTTCTTCCTTTCAACGACTCCATTTTGGTGAGGTGTTCTGGCTGCTGAGTGTTGAATTCTGATCCCACTTTCACTGCAGAAGTTTGAGAATTCACTCCATGTAAATTCTTTGCCTTGATCAGACCTTAAACACTTGATTGTGTTTCCTGTCTCATTTTCAACTCTCTTCTTGAATGCTTTGAACTTGTCAAGAGCTTCAGTTTTGTCCTTCAGAAACATCACCCAAGTCATTCTAGAATACTCACCTATAAACAGGATGAAGTATCTCTCACCTCCTATGGCCTGTGTTCTCATTGGTCCACACAAGTCTGTGTGTATCAAGTCAAGTGGTTTACTTGAATGGTACTCCTTTGATTTATGAGTAGCTCTTGCCTACTTTCCCTTCTGACATTAACCACATACATGGCTCTCTGGAGTCTTTATGATGAGAAGATCTCTCACTGCTTGCTCCTTGCTAATTTTAGTCAGATTTTTGAAGTGAATGTGTCCCATTCTTCTATGTCACAACCAATTTTCATCTTCTTAAGTTATCATGCACTTGTTGATGGCATCTGTCAACACATACAGATTTCCAATTGTTCTTTCACCAGCAGCCACTGCCTTTCCTGTTCCAACCCTGTGAACAACAAAACCTTCATTGTTGAAAGTGATCTCATGTCCTTGATCACATATCTGACTCACACTGAGTAGATTATGTTTTAACCCATTAACATACAAAACATTGTGGGACTTTATCTTCCCATTGTTAAAGTTCACTGAACTTCTTCCTTCAACTCTGGCACTTTCATTGTTTCCAAACTTCATAGTTCCTCCTTCTGCAACATCAAGGCTTGTGAATTTTTCTTTGTTGCCAGTCATATGTGTTGAGCATCCACTATCAAGAATCCATGGAGATTGTTTTCCTTTGTTTGCTTTAAGTGCTGCTTGAACCAACAAAGAATTGTTCCCTTTCTTCTGTGGTTTTTCCACCCATGTAGTCGTGTCTTTCACTGTAATTAGTTTTCTTGTATTTCTCACCATTTTATTTTCTTCTTCTCTCTGAATTGGTTTTCTTGGAGGATCTTCTCTTTTCTTCCTCTTAGCTTGCCTTTGAGATGAAAGGATTGTCTTCCAGTTTCTGGCTATATGCACAAGTCTCTCACATCTATAGCATATTACTCTCTCATCAGCAAGAGGAGCAAATCTGTTTCTGTCAATGAACACTGGAGGTCTTTGTTGTCTTCTACATTCTGCCACTCGATGTCCATAGGCATTACAGCCATAACAGTATCCTCTAAATCTGATTCCCTGTACCTGCCTGTTTCTTTGAAACTGACCATTCCTCTGAAACTGACTTTGTTTTCTCTGACTGCCTTGCCTGACTGTCTTAAAGCTCTCTTCATCATTCTTGACTTTAGTAGCTCTCATAGCTGGTGGTTCCTTCTGCTTTTCTTTCACAAACATAATGGGATTACTTGCAGATCCCTTTTCTTTCATCTGCTCAGACAGCTGCTCAGTATATCTAAGTCCAGATTTAATATGAGAGGATCTTTGGTAACTCAGAATCACATCAAGGATGTTGTCTTCCTCCTTGTCTTCATCTTCAGAACTGCTGCTTTCTTCATCTTCCTGTAACCTAACATTCTTATCTTTTGACTTCGGAATGGTTACATGAGGGACTTTTGTAGTAGCTTCAGCATAAATTTTTGTTTTTGTAGACTTGGCCAGATCTGCCATAAGTCTTACAATTACTTCCTCAAGCTTCTTACACTCAGAAGTTTTTTGTGTAAGATCATTGTCAGGCTCATCAGCAAATATTTTTGCTTTCCTGAGAATTTCCATAATTTCAGCATTTATCTCCTTTGCTTGGTTGAGTTGCTCATTCAAGTTTTTGTTCTTCTTTCTTTCTGACCTGAGCTCAGTAAGTGCAGAAAGCAACTCTGCTTCAAGGTCTGGATTGTCATCATCTTTAATTCTTTTCTTGACACTATCAACTTTCCTTTTTGTTGTATCACTCCCTGTAGGAGTCTCTTCCAGTCTTGCCATAAAGAGAATATCATCATCATCTTCATCTTTAGATTCATCAGAGAGGTCATCATGCTTTGACAGATAACTTCTCTTTCTTGGAATGAATTTCTTCTTTCCTTTCTTTTCTTGGCTTCCTTTGGACTCTTCTTCATCAGTGTCATACACTCTACCCTTTTTTCTGGCACTTAGAGGCAAAGTGTCCTAAGCCACCACAGTTGAAACATCTCATTGAAGACTTGTTTTTGAACTTCTCAGATCTCTTCTTGAGTTTGTTAGCCAGATAAGCTATGAGCTCATCATCTGAATCATCTGTGTCCTCCTCTGCATCAGCTTTTGAGCTTTTCACTGGCTCCTTCATTTTTAATTTTTTAAAGGCTTCAAAAGCGGCTTCCTTCTCAGCTGGCACTGGCTCAAGCATTCTCATCTCATAGGTGGTCAAGATACCATGCAATTCATCTATGATCAATGTATCCATAGTGGCAATTTCTTCAAGGGCTGACATCTTGGCATTATACAATTTTGGAAGTATCCTCAACACCTTCTTGACCACATGAATCTCCTTCAACTCTTCACCCAATGCTCTGATTGCATTGGTGATCTTGTTTACTCTGTTCAGGTAAAACTCAATTGTCTCACCTTCACTCATTAATCAGACTTTCAAATTGAGATCTCAGTATCTGCAATTTAGCCTCCTTGATTTTGCTGTCTCCTTCATGTACACTCTGTAGCTTGTCCCATATCTCCTTTGATGTTGGACAACTGATCACTCTAGTAAGTTCATTACTTGAAAGTACGACTAGAAGTGCTGTGACAGCCTTAGCATCATTTTCTCTCTTCTTCATCTCAACAGCATCACTGATATCTTCAGTTGTGTGCCTGTACCCATTCTTCACTGCCAGCCATACCCCATATCCTTGTGCAATCAGGTAAGCCTCCATTCTGACTTTCCATATGCTGTAGTTGGAGCCATCAAACATCGGAATTCTACTGTGCCCATGATGTTCTTCATTTGTAGCCATATCTCAGTCTCAATCTTATCTGTACCCGAAGCTGTCAGTCTTCTTCCCTTGGGAACTCAGCTTTGATACCACTTGTTAGTCCCAGGTTGACACTAGGGGGGTGAATCACTGGCCACTAAAAACTTTTTCCACTAAACAATTTGCCCTGATGCTATGAACACTGCTGCCAAGAGCTGTTGATCAAACTGTGTTATGCTACCTTGAGCTGATTTCTTGAGACCTTCTCACAGACAATCTGTCAAACACATTTCGTGCACACATCAACCACCCACCCACAGGTATCCATACCAAGGGCTTGGCCTGCCAAGTGTGTACACCCAGACCTACAGCACACGAACTTCTATTCCACAATCACAATCACAAGCATGGGACACACAATATAACGTGGTTCACCAATCACACACTGTGATGGCTACTCTACGGGGCAATACCCTAACCAGGGTTTCGTATATACCCGATACACAATAGAAATGCTACGGTTGCACCTACAACCCCGATGCTACAATATCAACCGCATTCACAGCTACAACTGTGCTCGAGGCACCTACCCCAACTCCAGTCAAGCACCCACTTGACAGGTTATACAAAGTGTATTATAAATATTCATACAAACCCTTCCCATATATCTCTGATACGGTAAGTAGGATTTGTGTGCGTGATTACCTTCCCAGCGTGATCACAGCAAGTTTGGTGCTCACCAAATGGATGTTCCAAGCTCTCCAGTAGTGATAGATACGCTTTGTCAATAGAATAGAACTCTGACATTCTTCCAATGCATCTCGCACACCATCATTCACATTAAGCTATCACTCATACTCACACTTCACTCCAAACTGCTCAATTACTCATGTGTATCGGAAGGAGGAAGGTGGAGAGTGATTTCTTCTTCAAAGAGAGCCACAAAGCACTATTTTCCCCAAAACCCACAGCTCTGCTCACCAAAACCTTGATTTTTTCATTCTAATAGGTTCTACTCGGAGAGAGAAAACCGTGAGTTTTTGAATCACCTCAATCGGAGCTCGGACGGCCAAGATATGGCCATTTGAAATTTGGCCGATCAGATTATTCCAAATGGAATCTTCTGGGCTGATTCCATGCGGCGCGAAGCACCGTAGCGTGCCCCCCCTCTGACCCACAGTACAGCGTTGTCGATCTCGGATTGGCCGAGAGGGTATCTTCTCCTTCAGGCCGTTGGATCAAAGAGCAAAGGGCGGGATCTCCTCTAGACCCTCCGATCGGCCTCATCGCGTCAGGTGCGATCGGAGTCTGCGAGATCCATCGGATGCGCACACCGAATCAGGGATCCACTCCCGTGCGGCGCAAAGCACCATTTAAACTTACATCCAGCCACTTAGAAGCCTCGCGATGGAATCATTGCGCAAATCTGACGCTATACCAAATCCCGCATTTTTTACGGCCCTCCATTTGGAATCTCGCTGTCGTGGCTTGATCCAAGCCTCCCATACGGAATATGCTCTTTTCCAAATGACCAAAATACCCCTATGAATGTGTGGTAATGCCCTGTAAGTCAATTTTTTTCCAGTAAGGTTCGGACATTTTCCTCCATTGCGGCATTACGTCGAACAGGTTGCGTGCATGCCAACTGCCCTGCGCATGCGCGCGGCGCTGGCTTGCGGCGCGCGCGCGGCATGCTGCTGCTTGCGCTGCTGCGCTGCGCTGTTGCTACGTGCGGGGCTCTGCTGTGCGGTGCTGCCGAGCAAGCCATGCGGCATAGCACTGCGCGCATGGCCTTGTGCGCGGCTTGGCCTTGCTCGCGGCATGCTGCTGCGAGCGGCATGCTGCTGCGCTGCCCTGCTGTGCGTGGCTTGTGCGCATGCCCTGCTGTGTGTGGCCTGTGTGCATGCCCTGCTGGCATGTTGCCACGGGCATCGGCCCTGCTGGCCTGGGCTGGCTGCCATGCTGGCCTGGCCACCCAAGGTGGGACCCACTTGGTCCCCACCCATTCTCTCTCTTCTTTCTCTCTCTTCCATTTTCTCTCTCTTCTTTCCCTCTCTTCTTTCTTTCCACTTCAGCTAAACTTTCTCATCAACTGAGCTTCATTCTCTTCGGATGCTTGACTGACGGAGAGTCCTACAAATACTCTCTCTCCTCCATATCACTTTCTCTGCTAGGGTTGCCAACAATGACAACACTTACAGCACACTGTCTGGACAGGGTTTCAACACGTTCGGATTAACCAACGCCCCAGCATTTTTCATGGAACTGATGAATCGAGTATTTCATGACATGTTGGACACTTCGGTCATCATATTCATTGATGACATCTTGGTCTACTCAAAGGACGGGAGACTCATGCAACACACTTGAGAGCAGCCCTACAACGACTGAGAAGGGAGAAGCTTTACGCCAAGTTCAAGAAGTGTGAATTTTGGCTGAAGGAAGTGGCCTTCTTGGGTCATGTAGTATTTGCAGACAGTATCAAGGTAGATCCAAGCAAGATCGTAGCTATAGTAGGATGGGATGCACTAAAATCAGTTGTAGAGATTTGTAGTTTCCTTGGATTGGCTGGTTACTATAGAAGATTCGTAGAAGACTACTCAAGAATCGCCGTTCCACTTACCAGACTAACCAAGAAAGGAGAAAAGTTCATATGGATAGATGAGTGTGAGAAGTGCTTTCAGACTCTGAAGTCAAGACTAGTCTCTGCACCTATCTTGACCATCCCAGCACCAGGCTTGCCGTTTACCCTATATACGGATGCCTCAGGGTTGGGTCTTGGATGTGTGTTGATGCAAGGAGAACATGTGATTGCCTACGCATTAAGACAGTTGAAAGAGCATGAGAAGAACTATCCTACGCATTATCTAAAGTTACCAGCGGTCATTCACGTAATCAAGACTTGGAGGCACTACCTTTATGGTCAAAAGTTTCAGATCAAGTCGGATCACAAGAGTTTGACTTACCTTTTTACTTAAAAGGACCTGAATATGAGACAGAGGAGATGGCTGGAGCTATTAAAAGATTATGATTGTGACATCTAGTACCATACGGGTAAGGCAAACGTCGTGGCTGATGCCTTAAGCAGAAAGTGGGCATTGAAACCCGAGGGAGGACCTAGTACAAATGCTACACTTTGTGCTGCAGCCTCAGGCTCAATAGAGAATGATGAAGAGCATATATTAGAGATTGCAAGAGTTATAGTAGAACAGTGCTTAATTCATAAGTTCACATTGATATTCGCAGCTTTGAAGATCTCATCGGATCTCATAAATGAGGTCAAAGTAGCAATCCTACAGGATCCACACCTCAAGAATGTGCAAGAAGATCTAGAGAAGGATAAAAGCAACCCTAACTTTACCATGGATTCAGACAAGGTACTCAGGTATCGTGGACGATTATGTATACTTGAGAGTGAGAACTCAAATATCAGAGATAGAATTATGACAGAAGCTCATTATACCCCATATTCGGTACATCCAGGAAGCACCAAAATGTACCATGATTTAAGAAGACTATATTGGTGGAGAGGTATGAAAGTGGATGTAGCTCAATTCATGTTCCAATGTTTAAATTGCTAGCAAGTTAAAGCAGAAAGGTAGATACCTATAGGTTTGCTACAACCACTACCGAAGCCAGCATGGAAGTAGGATTGTATCACAATGGATTTCATTACTAGCCTACCCTTGACACCAAGATCAGTGGATGCAGTATGGGTTATAGTCGATCAACTTACCAAGACAGCTCGCTTCATCACTGTCAGACCTCAGTATACCATGGACAAGCTAGCCAAGCTATATGTGGATAATATAGTCAGACTTCATGACGTCCCAGAGAGTATAGTATCTGACAGAGATTCCCGTTTTACATTAAAGTTCTGGGAAGGATTACAGAAAGCCATGGGAACCAAGTTGAAGTTTAGCACAACTTTTCATCCTTAGACAAATGGGCAGTCAGAAAGAACTATTTAAATCTTAGAAGATATGCTTTGAGCGTGTGCCCTAGATTTCAAAGGAGCTTGGTACGAGAAGCTATCGCTTATCGAGTTTGCTTATAACAATAGTTACCAGGCTACGATCCAAATGGCTCCATATGAGGCACTCTATAGGAAGAAATATCGTACACCTCTATTATGGAATGAGGTGGGAGAGAGAACGATTGTAGGACCGGAGTTCGTAGAAGAAACTTGTCGAGCGATTGATCAAATCAAGGAAAGAGTGAAGACAACTCAAGTTTGACAAAAGCACTACACAGATAACCGACGTCGAGATTTGGAGTTTGCAGTGGGTAATATGGTGTTCTTGAAGATATCACCTGTGAGAGGTCTGAAATGGTTTGGTAGGAAGGGAAAGCTATGCCCCAGGTATGTGGGACCATACGAGATTTTGACCAGACGTGGTAATGTGGCGTATCAACTGGCTTTACCACCATCCATATCAAGCGTTCATGATGTGTTCCATGTTTCTTTATTGAAGAAGTATGTCAGGGATCCATCGCACATCTTGACAGCAGATCCACCAGACTTGACAGAGGACTTGACGTTTAAAGTGGTACCTGTGATGCTCACAAGCCGAAAGGTACAACATCTCCGAAGCAAGGATATCCATTACATCAATGTGCATTAGAAAAGCCAAGATGTAGAAGAAATCACTTAGGAGGAAGAGAACACGATGCGAAAGGAATACCCTAACCTTTTCGACAAACAAGGTACGTATAAATTTCAAGGCCAAAATTTCTTTTAAGGGTGGGGGAGTTGTGAAACCTACATGCAAATTTTGGGGATGAAATTTCTTTTAAGGGTGGGGGAGTTGTAAGACCCGCACTCCATGAACCCGATTTAAACCTTTAATTCATGTCGTAACAGGTCTTCCAATCATCACTGGGCCAGACGGGACGAGCGGATGACAACCAGGTATGAAAATGGACCTAAAAGTATGATATTTTTCATATTGGTCGACCGGTATGTCTACATGGGCAGACTGGTTAGATCAGGAAACAGATCTCTGCGAGTCCCGCTTTCTAAATCTCGATCCTAAGGACTTTCCTAACGTAAGGAAACTTCCTAAACTCTATCCTAGTCTATTTAAGGACCCTTAAACCTCCTTAGAACTCTTTGATTAATCATCACAAACCCTAGAGAGGAGAAAGAGATCGAAGAAGTAGAAAAGCTAAGGAAGGAGGGAGAGGAGCCGCCGTTGGCCGTTGGACAAAGAACACCATAGTTACGAACCAATGGTAAGTGCTTGAAATTTCCCTCTAAGTTAAGCATTATAGATGTTTAATCATGAATTGATCAATACCATGCAAGGTGAGGTATTGATCTAAAACCCTTAAATTTACTGTTAAACCCTAATATAGTTGATGAACCCTAGATTCGCATTCTAGGTTGAGGATCATCGAAACTAGGACTTGAATGGAACATGAAACATCTATAACTCGTTGCTCAGGCCTAGAATGTCTAGGAGAAACCCTAGAACCAATAATGGGTGACCGACGGAAGGCGAACACCAAGATTGGTGGTCTTCCGGAGGCATACCGGTCGACCATACTGGTACTGCGACCGGTATCTCTTGGAGACTGGTCTGTGGGGGACTGATCGACCATACCGGTGGCACCTTTCCCTACAGTGCCGTGACCCATACTTGCGATCGGTACTTGCAACCGGTAAGCACTGTGAGGGGTATATTTTGATCCAGTTGATTTTTCGACCAATGTAAACCCTAAGAAAGTAATTCTAATTCAACCCTAACATCGTGTAGGACCTTGTGACAGTGAGTTTAGATTCTGTAACGCAGAGCAAGCTAGCAATCAAGCATCAGGTAAAGGAATCGAACCTAAACCTTAATAACTTAATAATAGTAAAATGTTGTTAATAATTATGATTCTGTGGAATGGTGTTTGTGCATACTCGCATGTCATCTTTACTTTCAGTTTTTATATTGTTCACACATACTCGCTATGCTAGGATGTGACTATTAGGCATGTAATTATTTTCGTTGGTGTATGGATTGGGAAGGGTCTGGGGTCTGGGATCATTCCTTACACTAGCACCTTTTTGTATTGCTTCTGTCTTAGCATGCTTGGTGCAGATTGGATATTAGGGGGAGGAAGTGGCATTGTGGTCTCCAGCCTAGCTACTAGACTCTAGTCCTATCTCTATGCCATAGGGAGTTGTGCTGGGATAGGGCCTACTGTGATGACATATATGATTGGTTAGTTGCGAGTCCAGTTTGCAAGCCTTCGCCAATAGGGGTTTACATGTTGGTATGGGTAGGGCATCAAGGGAAGTGTTGGCGGTGTTTGATCCGGACATTTTAGCTCTATCTCTATTCCATGGTGGGTGCATGTGGGACAACAGTGGTGTTTGATCCATTGGACGGATTTACACACTTGTGTATAGAGGTGCGATGGCCGCTAATACTTTCTATAGCACACTGCAAACTTAAAATCAGACCATAATGTGAATGTTACTCATGCATGATGTGTGTTGCATTGTCTGATTTTCTTAGTGAACTAAGTTGTGAGCTCACCCTTGTGTACACACTATTTTTAGATGTTGATGCAGGTTACACTGTGGAGGACTACATGGATGCTCTAGTATATGGAGGTGCTGCTTCCTTGGAAGTGCAAGCAGGGGAGGACAAACATGATGTTTCATGCGAGTGCCATTTCTGCGTGTACCTCTAGGATATTTGATTTGTTTTATTTATTTTCAGTTGGATTTATAATTGGGATGTAAGGATAATTATTTATGTTTTGATATTTTGAATAATTGGATAATTTATTTATCAATAGAAGTACTTAGTTCATTTAATTTAAGACTTCCACTGTATTTAATTATATTCTGATTATGGTTATGTGCAATTGTTTGTATGAGTGGACACGATCTTATTGAGATCTTGGTGTGAACCGTTGGTTCAGTGACAGTTCACTCCCACTTCTGGTTCAGTTAGAAATGGGGTGTGACAGGGACGGTAATGGTGTTTGATCCATTGGGCGGATTCACACACTCGTATATAGAGGTGCAGCGGCCACCAAACCTTTCTATAGCACATTGCAAACTTATAAACCAGACCAAAGATATGAATTGAATGCATGCATATGTTTGTTGCATTGTTTTGTTTGCTCACTGAGACGTGATGTGTACTCACTCTTTCGATGTCGAATGTTTTTAGTTGATGATGCAGGTCCTACCGTTGAAGAATATATGAATGCGCCGACGTGTGGACATATTGCTGCGATGGACATAGAAGCTGAAGAAGATGCGCATGATTCATTATGCGAGTGCAACCAATGTGTTTTTTCTTAAGTTTAGTTATAATTTGAACATCGGATATGTAATTGATTATTTATTTTTATGTCTTGTGGTTCGGAGATAATTGGATTAAATACTTATTTATCACTGTTAGACTCTCAGTTCATTATCTGTAAGACTTTTTCTTATTTGTTTATTACCTCTGATTATTAATGTGGAATGTGTGTGTGGTTTGATATGGTGGGTACGACCTATGCGAGATCTTGGGTGAACTGTTGGTTTATTGGCGGTTCATCACACCATTCTGGTTAGACCAGAATATGGGTGTAACACAACCGACGGAGCCGCATGATCAGATCAGCCTAGCAGATCGGTATGATCGATAGAGCCGCATCCTCAGATTAGCCAGATAGATCAGCACAACTAACGGAGCCGCATCACTAGATCAGCTCAACACTAGTGTAAGACCCGTATCAAACTAATCAGTCTTACCACCTTGTATCAGGTCTACCTATCATGGTCGAGCCAAGTGGACCAAGTACGTGAAGCAAATCACAAGACCAAGTATGAAATTGACCCAAAAACAGTAAATTTGAGGGTAGGGTCACATGCCTAAACAGATAGGATCGACCCCACCTCAATAGAGTCCAACCCATGACTTTTCAGTCCTAGGGTCGGATCACTTGAGACCCTAGGGTCGACGGATCCTGCGACCCTAGCATTGACCCTAGGATGACAGACTGAAATCGTAATTAGGAAAATTTCAAGGGGATCCTTTCTTAGTCTTGATGGGACTTATTTTGGAAAGTTTTCCTCTATAAATAGGACATCCCTTAGCCTTTTTCACTTCTTTTGAAACCCTAATTGAAAGTGAGAGAAAGAGAAGAGAAGGAGAAGAGAAGGAGAATTGGAGAAGAAGACTAAGGAGAAGAAATTCAGAGAAATCTCTGAATCTCAGCAACCCTAAGGTATGAATACATTCTCCATGAGTTATGTAAGACCCTAAAATAGTTCATGAAGAGGGTAAGATCTAGGAGAAACCAAATCATCCATCCATGGATAGATTCCAATGGAATCCATGGAGGAAATCATTGTAAACAAAGTAAAGTGTGTAACTTGGAGTTTTGAGCCTTAAAACAATCATAGAATGGACTATAAAAGTAAGCCAAAGCATTCAAACATGAAAGAATGGACTGTAGGATTAATGGTCGACTCAAACTACATGTGGTAGAACCTAGGGTCGATGGATAACCGACCCTATGACCAACCCTACACCCTGGGGTCTCAGAAACCTGCTACCCTACCTACGACACAACCTGCGACCTTAGCAGTACAACAAGCTTAAAACTGTTTGAATTAATTCTAATTAAAATCTATCGACTTATTAGGTTTTCCTAGTGATCTAAAAGTGATTCTTAAATCTTGAAAGAGGATCTACACTTAATCAAAGGTGAGAGAACAAGACCTAAACTAATTAGCTAATAATAAACTATTTTTATTTATTGAGTCCAATGCCATGGTTGATTCTCTGAGTGTATGCTTGTAATGTGCATTCAATATGTCATCTAATATTCCTGCTATTAATGATCATGCATATTTAATTCTGTTTATTTATAACATGATGATGATGATGATGCTAGGAATAGGCATGTGAATGTATGTGTGTGGTTAGTGTGTTTGATGCGAGTGGAGCATTAGGGGGATGACGTGACATTGTGGTGTGTCCTGGTCACCAGACTCTAGCTCTATCTCTACTCAAGTCTTGTCCACTAACATCGTCGTATCGCTATTACCTTAGCAGAGCTATTACGTTGCAAGGCATCAGGGGAGGTGGTCTCGGATCGTGTAGTTTCTGACTCTATCGGGGGGCCTTAGCTCTATCTCTATGGATGTATTGAGGGATGCTGGAGTGAGGCCTTAGATACACTGTTTGACATTAGGATTGGTTAGTTGCGAGCCCAGTTTGTAAGCCCTCGCCAATAGGGGCTTACGTGTTGGTATGGGAGCATGTGGTACTTTAATGCCGATACCCATTGAGTACACTATTTCCATGGTGGGTGCATGTGGGATGGCAATGCCGATATTCATTGGGCAGCTTCACACACTCGTGTATAGAGGTGAGGCGGCCACCGAACCTTTCTATAGCACATTGCAAACTTATATACCTGGCCATAGATATGAATTGAATACATGCATATGTTTGTTGCATTGTTTTGTTTGCTCACTGAGCTGTGATGTGTGCTCACCCTTTTCGAATTTGAAATATTTTTAGTTGATGATGCAGGTATGACCGTGGAGGATTATATGAGTGCTCCCACATTCGGGCATGTTGCGGCGATGGACGCAGAAGATATAATGGAGACGGATGATTCGTCATGCGAATGCAACTCATGCGTTTTCGATTAGATTTTAGTTAGATTATTGAATAAATGTAATTGATTATTTTATTTACTTATGTCTCAGTCAATGACAGATAATTGGTATTTTATTTATGATTATCAAATTTAGATTCTCAGTTCATTTAATATTTAAGACTTCTGCTATTGTGTATTTACTCTGATTATGGTTGTGGATGTGTATGGTTTAAGCAAATGGACACAGTCTATTTGAGATCCTGGTTGAACCATTGGTTTATTAGTGGTTCATCACATCATTCTGAACAGTGTGGAATTGGGGTGTGACAACTAGATCCGTACTTCTTCCAGCAGGGAATAGATGTAAACATGCCAAAGTAGTCGCATCGGCTAATATCACCAAGAGCATCTTAACAAGGTCATACCACCCACATCGGGCCAATGTAGACTTATGAAGAATAATACCTTCAGATAAGCCAAGGTAAATGGCTTCAAAGGCTAGTATTAACACCAATTTTAGATCATCTACGTTGGCTCAGGGGCTCGCATCAACTTTAAGACAGATTCTAGACCATCTCCCTCGAACAAGCCAAGGCAAATGGCTTCAGGGGCTAGTGTCAATTTCTAAGACAAATTTTAGATCACCTTCCTCAGACAAGCTAAGACAGTTGGCCTCAAAGGCTAGTGTCAACTTTTAAGTTTCCATCTCTCATCCAGTCGAACCTTGCAAATTCAGTAGAGCAACGAGACAAGTGTTAGGGGAATTTTCATGTCACCAATGTTATGGTGACAACTGAGATCCAAACATCAGCGTCAACATCTCCAAAAGAGCCTAGGAGGATATTCCTATAAATCCAATCAATCGATAAGGGCAAAAGCATCATTTTTACAGTTTTACAAGGATATTTCGATCATTATACACCAAACAAGGGTAAAAATGACATTTACAAAGAGGCACTATTTACTATAAATACCATGAATCCCGAGATTTTAGGTACATAATATTTAATACTTTTTCTTATGGATTGTCACTCTGACACCTCGGATTGAGAATCTCTCACTTACCCCATCCATATTTAAGTGGGCTTGGATACTGAACCCATTAACTATTTACAGAGCCCTAACTTAGGCTTCGAAGTGGACCTAGGGCCATAGGCCTGCCTCCCCCTTCTCTTTTCTTGTGTCTTGCAGGTCTAGTCAGTGTGGTGGACTTCGGATATAGATTTGGGCCAAAACAACATATATGGGATAAAAATTTTTAAATGAAAAAAAAAAGCCAACCAATAAGAGTAGTCCTATACAACAACAACTACAACAATAACAACAACAAAGCCTTATCCCAACTAAATGGGGTCGGCTACATGGATTCTTTTCCACCATTCAGTTTTGTTCGATATCATACTTAAAACAAGGCCTAAGCTATATATGTCTTTCTTCACCACCTCCCCTAGAGTCATCTTAGGTCTGTCCCTAACTCTTTTATCTCCTTCAATCTAAATCAAATCACTCCTCCATACGAGAGCATCTAACGGCCTCTATTGAACATGGTCATACCATCTCAAATGACTTTCTCATAACTTATCATGTATTAACGCTACTCCCAAATCAGCTCTAATACAATCATTCCTTACCTTATCTTTCCTAGTTTTGCCACACATCCATCTTAATGTTCTCATCTCAGCTACATTAAGTTTATCAATATGATGTTTCTTAACTGCCCAACCTTCTACACCATACATCATAGTCTGTCGAATGACTGTCCTATAGATGCACTTCTCTAATTCATCCATCCTATTTTAATTCTCTATGAAACATCATCGTTTATATCACATTCTTTGTTGAAGATTGAACCTAGATACCTAAAATGATCACTTTGTTGTATCTCCTTCTCAAGAATGTTCACCACCCCATTATCCATCCTTATGTGATTAAAGTTGCACACCATATACTCCGTCTTCGTTCTACTCATCTTAAAACCTTTTGATTCTAATGATGATCTCCATAGATCCAACTTTGCATTAATCACTGCTTTTGTCTCATCCATCAAAATAATATCATCAGTGAAAAGCATACACCAAGGAACTTCATCTTGAATGCCTTTGGTTAGATCATCCATAATGAGGACAATCAAATAAGGGCTTAAAGCTAATCCTTGATGTAGCCCCATTGTAATTGGAAATTCACGACCTTGACCCCCAACGATTTTCAAACTAGTCACCACACTATAATACATATCCCTAACTATGTTCACATATTTGCTTGAAACACATCTCTTTTCTAGTACTTTCCAGATTAACTCCATTGGGACTCTATCATAAGCCTTTTCTAGATCAATAAAAATCATATGGAGGTCCTTTCTTACCTTTTTTACATCATTCCATGAGTCTCCTAAGAAAATAAATAGCCTCTGTCATGGATCTACCTGGCATAAAACCAAATTGGTTCTCTGTAATTTCAATAACTCTCTCTCACTATTTCATAGTATGATTCATTAGTTTTATGCTTTTGTAGTTATTGCAGCTATGAATATCACATTTGTTTTTGTAGATCGGAACCACAATACTTTTCCTTTATTCATTTGGCATTTTTTCTGAGCTCATAATTTTATTGAACAACTTAGTTAGCCAAGATACTCCATACATTCCTAGGCTCTTCCAAACTTTTATTGTGACCTCATCAGGCCTGGTGCTTTGCCTACATTCATCTTTCTTAAAGCTTCTTTTACTTCTATCACCCTAATTTTTTTGTATATACCTATGACATGTGGTGTCATGGTGGATATTGTAGTAATTTGGTGTACTTTGTCCTGAGACGTCTTCATTTAGTAGGCTGTAGAAATAATCGTTCCATCCCTTTAATGTCTTCATCCCTTACTAAAACTCTACCATCTGTACTTTTAATACATATAACATGGTCTAAATCTCTACTCTTCTTTTCCCTCATCTTACCTATTTTATAGATAGATTTTTCTCCTTCCTTTGTGCTCAGATTGATGTAAAGATCTTCATATTTCTTCGCCCTTACTTTTCCCACAATCTTTTTTGTTTTATTTCTAGCAAGTCTATATCTTTTTAGATTCTTTATATCCTTAGTCTTTTGCCATGCAGTAAAACTATCTTTCTTAGCTTTAATGACTGCTTGAACCTCATCATCCCACCACCAAGACTCTCTAGGAGAATGACTTTTTTCTTTTGATACACCTAGAACTTCTTTAGAAACTTTTTTAGTACAAGTAGTCATCACGTTCCACATTGTATTAGTATCTCTCTCAAAGTTTCACATTCCCTGTTTGATCGTATTATCAGTAAAAGCTTTTAAGGTATTTTCTTTTAAGCACCATCACCTTATCTTAGGGCAAAAAATCTCACCTTTCCTACTACTCGACGTAGTGAGACATATATCTATAACTAATAATCTATTCTGAGTAGTTAGGCTCTCCCCAGGTATAACTTTACAATCTTTACATAACAATCTATTGGACCTTCTAGTTAGAAAGAAATCTATTTGACTTTTATGATGCTCACTTTTGAGAGATGCTCCTCTCTCTTTTTAAAGTATGTGTTTACGATGATAAATCATAAGTCGTAGCAAAATCTAAAATTGAAGTCCCCTCCTCATTCCTCAATCCAAAACGATATCCCTCATGAACATCTTCATAACCTTTACAATCTCCCCTTACATATCCATTAAGATCATCCTCTATTATAATTTTTTTTTCTTGTCGTAAACCTTGCAATGATCCATCAATGTGTTCCCAAAATTGTAGCTTACTATTTGCATCAAAACCTACGTGAGGTGCATAAATGCTAATTATATTGATTATCTCTTTTTCCATCACTAACTTGATGGTTATAATTCTATCACCAAATCTTTTCTTATCCACCACATCATTCTTTAAATCTTTATCCACTATTATTCCCACTCCGTTGCTATTATTTTTATCCCCCATATACTAAAGTTTAAAGCCATCCAACTCCTTAGCTTTTTTACCCTTCCATCTAGTTTTTTGTATGTAAGCTATGTTAATTATTCTTCTCCTCATATCTATCTATTAGTTCTAGACTCTTAACCATTAAAGATCCTATGTTCTAAGAAGCTATTCTAATCCTACGCTTATGGACTAGCTTATTTGCCCACATTCATCTTTGGTGCGAGAACCCTTTCCAATTTATCATCGCATCCGAGCACCAATGCGACGGCCCTAGCCAATTTTTTACCTCATTCAGGTGATGCAGCGACCCTTGCCCATTTTTTGCTACACCAGGGGCCAGGTGTAATGTGTCGTTTATAGAGAACGCTTTAGTATTACGCTGATTATCTTTGGTTTGTGAATCTATGTTAAGGGTTTGGCTGTGTTTTTGGTGGTATCAGTTGCCGACCTAACATACTAACCCTCTTCCTTTATCCAGGCTTGGAACCGGCAGCATAACACTGGCGGAGTTAAGAGTAGTCCTCATCTATTTCCAAAATATACAAGATCGTAAGTGTGCCCTAACGTTAAATATAAATCTGACATGTTATTTTTCCTTTTTAAAGATAATAATGCTGTAATTGGTCTAGACTTAACATAAAACATTTAGTAATGATACTTTTTTAAAGCCACCGCATAACATGATTGTATAAATTATCTAAAATTCTTATATATTTTATTAATTATAGTTACTTTTTTAGACGAAATTTTTATTTTACTTTCCATTGGATGCAAAATAAAGTATAAGTTAATAACTACATATGAAATGGATTTGAGTTAGTTTTTTAGTCATGTGATAACACTGCATAACATTGCAATAATGATTACAAAAGTTTTCTTTTTTAAGATAAAAAATTTGACATCTCTTACCTTCAATTACCTATACATTAGAACCTTAGAGTCTTATCTATATCTCTTATCTTATGGAAATTAAGGAATACCACTCTGATTTGCCAAATTTTGGTTTGCATTTTTTTTTTTTAAATCCAATCCCAACGATGTAGCAACTAATGGGTGTCTTTCCCACAGGTTTCTATGAGATAAAATATGTAGATGATTAGGATATCTGGCCCTTATGGGATATAGTTTGATATATTTTTTTTAGAAAAAATTTCATCTGCACCCCATCAAGGATTGCTAACATCATCTACACCATCCAAAAACTTTACTGTGCTAATCAATGAAGTCCACTCTGTCACAAGATTCCCGTTAGATGCTGATGTCAACTGCATTGGAATATTTCATAGATGATACTACCCTTTTAGCTGGTTTAAAAGATCATTATACCCTTTATGTTATTTGTTATCCTACCCCAAAATCTGCTTTCCTTTCACAACAGTAAAAGAGAAATTTCCTTTCATAATAGTAAAAGAGAAAGAAAAGAAAACGACGATGACGACGAGGATACAATCTTCATTGGAGAACTAGTCGTGCTACCCAAATCGAAGGTGCTGTCGTTGAGGATACAATCTTCATTGGAGAAATTCAAGACCACCCTCAATATGATTGTCAAAAAGGCTGAGGTTTAAATTCTAATCAGAGAAACGTAAAACTCCCTCTTTTCTAATCTTTCTATTATCTACTACCTCTTTCCTCAAAACCAAAACCTCCCCTTAGATTTGTCATCTTCAACTTTCTTTGTGGCCTTCTACTGCTCCTCCAAACCATGAGCTAGAACTGGGAACTAATCGTGCTACCAAAATCTAAGCCCAAGGCTCTACTGCTTTGAGATCCGAAAGACATGAACCAGGCTCTACGTGCGGGCAGTGATGTTCAAAGGTGTCGCAGAGAATGGGTTCCTCTCTGTGTCACCACTGATTGCTAGAATTCATTCTTTTAATTTTTTTCATCGAGCTCTCGCTTCGTCCCAGCTGCCCTAACCCCATTTAGTTGCAGAAAATCCCATTCCACTAATCTCTCCTCTTTATTTGGATTCTTCAAAATTACCTCCTTCCCCTTGTACCTATCCTTCTCCAGCGCACACAATAGATTCTTCCCTGAAATATCTTTCTCTTGAAAACCCAATTTTGGATTCTTGCGGAGATAGCTCAGGGGTCAGTTCTTGTTAACCCAGATTCCCAATTCTTGAAGCTTTTGAATGGAACCGATCAAGACCCACCTTTGAATCGCACAGTAAGTCGTTATCCTTATTGGAGAAACCAATTTTCCCATTTGGGTTCTCGAGATTTTGAATGGAAATTTTTTTTTGAGCTTATTTGTTGTAGAACCTTCGATTCCAGGAACAAAAGTTTTTGAGAGATCGGCATTTGAAAACATGTTTGATTAGAACCAGAGAAAGAGATAGGCAAAGTCCTCCCTCCTCTCCCAAAAGAACAGAAAGAAAAGGAAAACAAAATTTGTTGAAGAAAATAGAGGAAGGAGAGATTTTCCTGTTGTCCAGTTCTTTTACTTACTCCTTCAAACTTCAATGAACCCTATGGTTTTGGTTTTGTCCTTTCTTTAAAAGAAAGAATGTTTTCTCAATCACTCCATCGATGAAAGACGAAGGCACATGAACAGACCATATAGTTTCTCTTTCCAAGTACATAGAATGCACCCCCTCGGTCCATAAGGACTTGTGATCAGAAGCCAGGTTTCAAACAATATTGGATAGGGCTACCTTGTTCCAATTGCCTCTGCCACTTTGGCCTCCAATTCTTTTTCCATGTGACTAAACCATTATTCCCCAACCATAAGGTTGGCAAACTTCAATCAATTTTAGAGGATACCTCCCTCTTCAGCCCCTAGCAAAGTCTTCTTGAATGCCATATGGATTAATTGATGAAGAAACGAGGATTATTAATGATTTCCTGCTGAAAGCTTTGAAATCGTGTCAATTGCATTCTTCCTCTCTCTATGCCTCTTATGTTTGTAACTGCTGGATGCATCAGAGAGTGCATCGTAGATCCAAAGAATATCAATCTGATTCTGCATATCAATCAGAACCAGGGAACTAAAATATCAACCTGAAAATAGTGAGTTGATGCTACTGTAATATCAAATAGATCCAAAAAGGAGTATTGATTTGTTGTTGTAGTTGGAAATCTATTGTGCAATCGACTACTGTAATAGCCAGACCTCTTTCTAACCTTTGATACCAACCGATTGAAAGAGGGCACCGGAATCTAAAAAAATAGCTTGGTCAAAGTAATCTTGATTCTATATGGCCTATCTTAAATCCATCGGTACTCTGTTCAAGGCCGCCGATTCTATCTCCTCCTCAAGTTTCCTGGCATTGACAACCATAAAACTCAGTAATTCCCGAAAATGAAAAACTGAAACTCCATCGGCCAGGCTCAAAATAACAATCCAAAAGAACAAAGAAACGGAAAGAAGAAGAGCAGAAGAGGAAAGAAGAAGAAAGAAACAGAAAATATAGGTTTGATTTGAAGGTCAAATTAGTAAATCAACATAATTTTTTAATTTTTCAGGGTAAAATTATATTTTAATAATTTTAGTGATTCCGTCAGTTAAGTGGACCTAGGTGATGTTTTTGCAATCTTGTGGGTGTAGATGATGTTAGCAATCCTTGATGGGGTGTAGATGAATTTTTTTTCTTTTTTTAAAACTCTTTCATAATAAAAAAAAGGGAAAATATCAGCCACACCCCCTGTAGTATGGCTTAATCTCACCCATCTGCCTTTTTCTCGATAATATCACTAACACCCCCCTGAAGACACCCAAACGTTATTTATATTTACATAATAGTTAAAAATACTTTTTTTACCCTTAACACCATTCAACTTGATTTTTTATATTTTCCTTTTTTTTATATCTTCATTTTGATTCTATTCGTCGAAAACAACAACAAAGAATAAATCTTCCCTTTCATTTTTTTCCCAAGCCTGCAAACGGCCTCAAGTCCTGGTTGATGAACTTGACATGACACTGAGAGGGGGGGTGAATCAGGGTCTGAAAATTCTCCTAAATTATTTTACTGCTGCCCAGAGTTGATGGAGACCTAACTTTTCACACACATACAAGCGCATGCAAATCTACCTTGCTACCACTCAGTGGCCAGGTCTACCAGATTTACACACCCATCCTGCAAGTCATTCCACGTACTCTAAAATATATAGAAAAATAAAGACAGTCCACAACACAGGATATACGTGATTCACCAACACAATGTGTGATGGCTAGTCCACGGAGTAATGCCCAACGGGATCCGTATTTACTCAACACTCAACTTTTAGTCTATTACAAGACAAGGATACTAACCCTAGGTTTTTCCAACATAAAACTGAGAGGGCGCACCAACGCCAAGATTCAGGCTTAACAGCCAGTGTCCAGCACCCACTGAACATACCACGCTTAACTCGCACCCACGAGAAGCAAATAATATATTTTTTTAGGCTTGTAATTATGCCTTATAATTTTTCCCAAAACAAGATAGGTATTCTATTTTTTTCTTTTCACCTATACTAGCATACAGTGCATAGAAAACATTAAAGAGGATAGGGAATGAGAAAATATCACAATCTATATTCTTGAATGGCCAACAATAATTTTTGAAGCTCCACACTACTTTGAGAAACCTTGAACAACCTTCAATGATAGTAAAACTTGTTTCATAAAGCAGACCTTGCTCATCAGCTTCCAATCTCCTCCACACAACCCATAATCACCATGAATGGAAAAATAAAAAGTCTACCAACCTCTCACAGGGATTCAGCAATCCATTGATGAGCAGAGAAGAGGTAGTTGGTGATTGATCACTCCTACACGGCATAAAACCCTAGAAATCCTCCTTTCTACCTTCAAAATGCTCCTTTCAATTTTTCTCTTTATTTTTTCAACTCTCAACGGCCCCCATTAGGTAGAGGGCTCGAAAATAAGGAAACTGCAACTTGAACGGACCGATTTGGAGCTCGAATGAAGAAGTTATGGCGGTTTGAAGTTCGGCCAATCAGAAAATTCAAAATGGAATCTTTCGGAGGCTTATCGTACACCCACGCAACACTGAATCGATACATCAAATACAAAAATTATGCCACATCACCAGTGGGATCCACAGACACTCTCTCTCATCAAAATCAGTGTAAAATCCCATTCAACTCATTACAAGTCATCTGAAACACATGTAGAACACTGTAGAACACACATGCGAGGTTACCACATCTATGCCACTGCACTGACACTCTCTCTCCTACACTAACACTATCTCTCCTCATTTCTCTGACTGAATGCTCACAAACACTGTCACATCAGCCAAGTTGCCAACAATGACAACATAAAGTCCAACAATCTCCCCCTTTGGAATTATTGGCAACTCATTCTGCACATTCAATCTTTCTCTCCCTTTCACAACAAATACAAAGGGGCATGCCACATAGGAGTGCCCACCGCATCTTTCCAATCCTATGGGTCCAAGAAAATAATAAACAATTATAACAACACATAACAACATCATCAGACTCCCCCTGAGTCCAAGATGAGGAGAGGAAGAATAACAAACATATGCATACACCACTCAACATATAAATACCATAGGACTCCCCCTGAGTTTATCATCGGGAGCAAAATGATATAGCAAATACACACTGCTCCCCCTCACTCCAAGCACCTCACTGCTTGGTGAGCATGGTCATGCATGAATCTTCGACACTCTTTGTCAGAGTGTATAAGTTTCTCGAGGTTCTCTGTCCCGAAGCCACAGGCTTGCCACAGTCAACTCTTTTGATCTCACATCCCTGTTTGTTAAAGATCACTTCATGCCCTCTGTCACAAATATGACTGATGCTGAGAAGTTGTGCTTGAGTCCTGACACATAAAACACATCATGGAGTTTCACCTTTCCATAAATTCTTTATTTTTGTTCTCCTTCTGATCTTCAATGAAAACCATGAACAAAGCCTTACTAGGCTCACCCTCAGAAATATTATCCGAGTTATCATCTGAAGTGTCACTATTCCTATTGGAAATAAAGCTTTTTCTTTTAGGCTTATTTTTCTTGAAGCTCTTGGCCTTATAACTGTCATTGCTATAATCTTCATCATCACTATTAAATTTATTCCTCTTTGGACTTTTTTCAACAAATTGTCCAACCTTACCACAATTAAATCACTTGAATGGGACTTTATTCTTGTATCTTTCTATACCCTTTTTTAATTTTCTCGTAAAGTGAGCTGTGGCCTCATCTTCATTTCTTCCTCATCTGATTTTGTAAAAATCTTCAGCATCTTCATGGCCTTGAAGGCTACTTGTTTATCAACATAGGTTTTTGGATTAACTCTCATCTCAAAAGCTGTCAAAGCTCCATGAATCTCATCAATAGTGACCTGTTCTAAATCCTTAGTCTCTTCAAGAGCTGATACTTTTGATTCAAATTTAGGAATAAGAGACCTTAAAATTTTCTGACAGACAATATGACCTTTTAGGTCTTCACCAAGTCCTCTAATGGAATTAACCACTTCATTAACTCTGTTCATGTATTGATCAATGATCTCATCTTCATACATCTTCAGGTTCTCAAACTGACCTCTGAATGTTTGCAGCTTGACAGTCTTGATCTTCTTGTCTCCTTCATATATGTTAATCAATCTATCCCAAACCTCATTTGCTGTCTTGCAATCCATGACTTTAGTTAGTTCACTATTCGTCAGTCCCCCTTGAATAGCATTAAGAGCCTTTCTATTGTTTTCAAAGTTTTTCTTGTCTACTACAGTGGGAGCATTCTTATCATGAGGAGTGTAGTCATTCTCAATAAAAGCCCATACATCAAACCCAAGAGACCCAATGTAGATCTCCATTATTCTCTTTCAAAATACAAATTTTGTCCCATCAAACAGTGGGGGCCTGTCAAAACCTTCTCCTGGTGCCATATCTTTATTCTGATCTTCTCAGTTGCTGATTAAGCGATCACTGAGCCTGTAGCTCTGATACCAATTGATGAACTTGATATGACACTAAGAGGGGGGGTGAATCAGTGTCTCAAAATTCTCCTTAATTATTTCACTGCTATCCAGAGCTGATGGAGACCTAATTTTTCACACACACACAAGCGCATGCAAATCTACCTCACTACCACTCAGTGGCCAGGTCTACCAGATTTACACATCCATCCTGCAAGCCATTCCATGCACTCTAAAATATATAAGAAAATAAAGTAGTCCACAACACAGGATATACGTGGTTCACCAACACAATGTGTGATGGCTAGTCCACGGAGTAATGCCCAACGGACTACTTATTTACTCAACACTCAACTTTTAGTCTTTTACAAGACAAGGATACTAACCCTAGGTTTTCCCAGCATAAAACTGAGAGGGTACACTGACGCCAAGATTCAGGCTTAACAGCCAGTGTCCAGCACCCACTGAACACACCACGCTTAACTCGCACCCACGAGAAGCAAATAACAATTTTTTTTAGGCTTATAATTATGCCTTAATATTTTCCCAAAACTAGATAGGTATTCTATTTTTTTCTTTTCACCTATACTAGCATATAGTGCATAGAAAACATTAAAGAGGATAGGGAATGAGAAAATCTCTCAATCGATATTCTTGAATGGCCAGCAATAATTTTTGAAGCTCTACACTGCTTTGAGAAACCTTGAACAACCTTCAATGTTAGTAAAACTTGATTCATAGAGCACACCTTGCTCATCGGCTACCAATCTTTTCCACACAACCCATAATCACCATGAATGGAACAATAAAAAGTCTACCAACCTCTCACAACGATTCAGCAATCCATTGATGAGCAGAGAAGAGGTTGTTGGTGATTGATCACTCCTATAGGGCACAAAACCCTAGAAATCCTTTTTCTACCTCAAAATGCTCTTTTTAATTTTTCTCTTCATTTTTTTTGACTCCCAACAGCGCCCAATAGGTAGAGGGCTCAAAAATAAGGAACTGTAACTTGAACGGACCGATTTGGAGCTTGGATGAAGAAGTTATGGCGGTTTGAAGTTCGGCCAATCAAAAAATTCAAAATGGAATCTTTCGGAGGCTTATCGTACACCCGTGCAACACTGAATTGTCGCCGCCTTTTGCGCTGTCGAGTTCCCATTGGACAAAGAAGGATCTTTATATATGGCCGTCGGATAAGCCTTTAAAAGGCAGGATTGAGTAGAGTCCATCGGATTTGAATAAATCGTGATCGATCAGAGATCAGGTGAACCGCTAAATCTGGATCTGATCCGCCGTAATACCGCTCATGCACCACACGGAATCAAGCCTGGTACTCCATGCAAGAGAGACCATTTTAATAACATGCATCTAACCAATCCGAAGGCGCACGATGGAATCTCGACGCTTCGGCTCCGATACACCCTAGCCCGCCTTGATCTGGGCCATTCAAAGTGTATCTGAGCATCGTGGCTTCATTTTAGTAGCCGATTTGGAATCTTCTACATTTCTTCTTACCCAAAATGCCCCCGAACAAATGTATTAATGACTTTTTCGAGCGATCCGACGGAAATTGCGATATCTCTCTCATCCGACATAGGAATTGAGTGATTTAAGTTGTGTTGGAAAGATAACTCGACGCTCTACATCTTTCAATTATCGGATTTCCATGAACCTACTATGGGATCCACCAATATTTTCTCTCTCCTTATTCTTTCTCTACATCTTCTTTCTTCATGTAATGCTTCAAGATGTTACAACATTGCCTCATCATTAGAAACTCAGCCACATCATCAGAAACTATGCCACATCACTAGTGGGATCCACAGACACTCTCTCTCATCAAAATCAATGTAAAATCCCATTCAACTCATTACAAGTCATCTGAAACACATGTAGAACACTGTAGAACACTCATGCGAGGTTGTCACATCTATGCCACTACACTGACACTCTCTCTCCTATACTGATACTCTCTCTCCTTATTTCTCTGACTGAATGCTCATAAACACTGTCACATCAGTGAAGTTGCCAACAATGACAACATAAAGTCCAATAATCTCCCCCTTTGGAATTGTTGGCAACTCATTCTGCACATTCAATCTTTCTCCCCCTTTGACAACAAATACAAAGGGGCATGCCACATAGGAGTGCCCACCGCATCTTTCCAATCCTATGGGTCCAAAAAAATAATAAACAATTATGTCAACACATAACAACATCACCAGACTCCCCCTGAGTCCAAGATGAGGAGAGGAAGAATAACAAACATATGCATACACCACTCAACATATAAATACCATAGGACTCCCCTTGAGTCTACCATCGGGAGCAAAATGATATAGCAAATACACACTGCTCCCCCTCACTCCAAGCACCTCACTGCTTGGTGAGCATGGTCATGCATGAATCTTCAACACTCTCTGTCAGAGTGTATAAGTTTCTCGAGGTTCTCTGTCTTGAAGCCACAGTCTTGCCACTGTCAACTCTTTTGATCTCACATCCCTATTAGTTAAAGATCACTTCATGCCCTCTGTCACAAATATGATTGATGCTGAGAACGTTGTGCTTGAGTCTTGACACATAAAACACATCATGGAGTTTCATCTTTCCATTATTGATGCTGATAGAACCCTTTCCAATTACCTTGGCCCCTTCATTGTTTCCAAACTTCACTGTACCTCCCTCATACTACTGAAGCTCCTAAAACATTTTCTTGTCACCTGTCATGTGACTAGAGCATCCACTGTCAAGTGTCTAAGGAGACGGCTTGTCTTGTGTCTTGAACGTTGTCTCGAAACATACAACACCATCACTTTCTTCTTCTACTAAATCTGCAATGATTTTCTTTTTTCATACTTTTTTAACAACTGGTGGAGTCTTCTTGTTCATTCTCTGCTTGGTTTTTCTTTGGCCATTCTCTCTTTGTTGTGTCACTTTTTGTCGAGGTGGTGTGAATGGAAAAATTGTTCTGCATTCTCTCGCAATATGCCCTATAGTTATGACAATTGTAGCACTCAATAAAATTTTCTTCAAGGGAAGCAAATTTATTTCTACTTTCAAATCTGACTTTTCTCATATTGAATTTGCAAGTGGATATTTTATGTCCATAGACATTGCATTTAAAACAATATCCCTGAAAATAATATTTTGACCTAGAAATATGCCATGTACCTCATCTGTCTCTATGGTGCACTAGGATAATTTCTTCCATAGAAGATACTCTGCTCCACTTGCCTGCCTTGCTTTGCATTGTTAGTCTGTGGACTAGGAAATTGGTTTTCTTTTTAAACATAAACCATAGGAGCTTTTTCTTTCCCACTCTCTTTCACAAAAGATGGGACCTTCCCTCTTTGAGTTGACCCTTATCAAAACCAAGACCAAATTTAACAATGGAAGGTTTTTGAGAATTTATAATGCCATCAAGCTTGTTACTACTAGGATGCAATGTAGTGATACTTGACTCATCTGGTTGAGTTAATTTTTGTCGTCTCTCAGTCTCTTCTTCTTCAAACTCAATCACTTTTGCCTTCAGAATTGCAAACCCCTTTTCATATTCTTCACATTGATTGATCATAGTAGATTGTTCTTCTAGTTGAGTTTTCAAAGCTACATTCTCTGTCATTAACCTGGAATGATCTACAGATGCCTGTGTGAGCTTAGTCTTAAGACTATCAATGACTTTCTTTGATTCTCCATCTTAAGCTCTCAGTTCTTGAATCAACTGTTTTTTCTTTTTAATTTCTTTTGAGACAACCTTGCTGTTTTTCCATTCCTTGTTAAGTTCCTTCATAGCTACTAGAAATTCTGCCTCAAAATTTATTTCGCCTTTTTCATCACAGCTTGAGCTTGATTGTTCATTCTCATATTCTTCAATGTTGTTTGAGGTAAATTATTTATTTTTGTTCTCCTTCTGATCTTCAATGAAAACCATGAACAAAGTCTCACTAGGCTTACCCTCTGAAATATTATCCGAGTTATCATCTGAAGTGTCACTATTCATATTGGAAATAAAACTTTTTCTTTTAGGTTTGTTTTTCTTGAAGCTCTTGGCCTTGTAACTGTCAATGCTATCATCTTCATCATCACTATCAAATTTATTCCTCTTTAGACATTTTACAGCAAAGTGTCCAACCTTACCACAATTAAAGCACTTGAATGAGAGTTTATTCTTGTACCTTCCTGTACCCTTCTTTAATTTTCTCGTAAAGTAAGTTGTGTCCTCATCTTCACTTTCTACCTCATCTGATTTTTTAAAAATCTTCAGCATCTTCATGGCCTTAAAGGCTATTTGTTTATCAAGATAGGTTTTTGGATCAACTCTCATCTCAAAAGCTGTCAAAGCTCCATGAATCTCATCAATAGTGACCTGTTCTAAATCCTTAGTCTCTTCAAGAGTTCATAATTTTGATTCAAATTTAGGAATAAGAGACCTTAAAATTTTCTGACAGACAATATGATCTTTTAGGTCTTCACCAAGTCCTCTAATGGAATTAACCACTTCATTAACTCTGTTAATGTATTGATCAATGGTCTCATCTTCATACATCTTCAGGTTCTCAAACTGACCTCTGAATGTTTGTAGCTTGACAGTCTTGATCTTCTTGTCTCCTTCATATATATTAATCAATCTATCCCAAACCTCATTTGCTGTCTTGCAGTCCATGACTTTAACTAGTTCACTGTTTATCAGTCCCCCTTGAATAACATTAAGAGCCTTTCTATTGTTTTTAAAATTTTTCTTGTCTACTATAGTGGGAGCATTCGTATCATGAGGAGTGTAGTCATTCTCAATAGAAGCCCATACATCAAACCCAATAGACCTAATGTAGATCTCCATTATTCTCTTCTAAAATACAAATTTTGTCCCATCAAACAATGGGGGCCTGTTAAAACCTTCTCCTGGTGCCATATCTTTATTCTGATCTTCTCAGTTGCTGATTAAGCGGTCACTGAGCCTATAGCTCTGATACCAATTGATGAACTTGACATGACACTATGAGGGGGGGTGAATCAGTCTCTCAAAATTCTCCTTAATTATTTCACTGCTGCCCAGAGCTGATTGAGACCTAACTTTTCACACACACACAAGCACATGCAAATCTACCGTGCTACCACTCAGTGGCCAGGTCTACCAGATTTACACACCCATCCTGCAAGTCATTCCATGCACTCCAAAATATATAGGAAATAAAAATAGTCCACAACACAGAATATACGTGGTTCACCAACACAGTGTGTGATGGCTAGTCGACGAAGTAATGCCCAATGGGCTCCGTATTTACTCAACACTCAACTTTTAGTCTTTTACAAGACAAGGATACTAACCCTAGGTTTTCCTAGCATAAAACTGAGAGGGTGCACCAACGCTAAGATTCAGGCTTAACAGCTAGTGTCCAGCACCCAGTGAACACACCACGCTTAACTCGCACCCACGAGAAGCAAATAACAATTTTTTTTAGGCCTATAATTATGCCTTACAATTTTTTCCAAAACTAGATAGGTATTCTATTTTTCTTTTCACCTATACTAGCATACAGTGCATAGAAAACATTAAAGAGGATAGGGAATGAGAAAATCTCACAACCGATATTCTTGAATGGCGAGCAATAATTTTTGAAGCTCCACACTCCTTTGAGAAACCTTGAACAGCCTTCAATGATAGTAAAACTTGATTCATAGAGCACACCTTGCTCATTGGCTTTCAATCTCCTCCACACAATCCATAATCACCATGAATGAAAAAATAAAAAGTCTACCAACCTCTCACAGGGGTTCAGCAATCCATTGATGAGCAGAGATGTGGTAATTGGTGATTGATCACTCCCACATGGCACAAAACCCTAGAAATCCTTCTTTCTACCTTTAAAACACTCTTTTCAATTTTTATCTTTCTTTTTTCAAATCCCAACGGTGCCCAATAGGTAGAGGGCTCGAAAATAAGGAAACTGCAACTTGAATGGACCGATTTGGAGCTCAGATGAAGAAGTTATGGCGGTTTGAAGTTCGGCCAATCAGAAAATTCAAAATAGAATCTTTCGGAGGCTTATCGTATACCCGCGCAACACTGAATCGCCGCGGCCTTTTGCGCTGTCGAGTTCCCATTGGAAGAAGAAGGATCTTTATATATGGTCATCGGATAAGCCTTTAAAAGGCGGGATTGAGTAGAGTCCGTCGGACTTGAATAAATCGCGTCAGGAGCGATCAGAGATCAGGTGAACTGCTAGATCTGGATCTGATCCGCCGTAATACCACGCATGCGCCACACGGAATCAAGCCTAGTACTCCATGCAACAGAGACCATTTTAATAACAAGCATCCAACCAATCCGTAGGAGCGCGATGGAATCTCGACGCTTCGGCTCCGATAAACCCTAGCCCACCTTGATCTAGGCCAATCAAAGTGGATCTGAGCATCGTGGATTCATTTTAGCAGCTGATTTGGAATCTTCTTCATTTGTTCTTACCCAAAATGCCCCCGAACAATTGTGTTAATGACTTTTTTGAGCGATCCGACAGAAACTGCGATATCTCTCTCATCTAACATCGGAATTGAGTTATTTGAAGTTGCGTTGGAAAGATAACTCGACGCTCTACCTCTTTCCACTGTCAGATTTCCATGAACCTGCTATGGGACCCACCAATATTTTCTCTCTCCTCTTTCTCTCTCTACATCTTCTTTCTTCATGTAATACTTCAAGATGTTGCAACATTGCCTCATCATTAGAAACTCGGCCACATCATCAAAAACTATGCCACATCACCTATGGGATCCAATGACACTCTCTCTCATCAAAATCAGTGTAAAATCTCATTCAACTCAGTACAAGTCATCTAAAACACATGTGGAATACTGTAGAACATACATGCGAGGTTGCCACATCTATGCCACTGCACTGACACTCTCTCTCCTACACTGACACTCTCTCTCCTCATTTCTCCCACTGAATGCTCACAAACACTGTCATATCAATCAAGTTTCTAACAATGACAACATAAAGTCCAACACTGGTTCGATATCTTCTCTTCTCCAATGGTCGAACTCTTTCTGGAATATTACTTGTGTGCTGGTCGAGAGTCTTAGAAAGGAAAAGAGAAAGATGAAAGAAAAGAAATGTCGGTGTTTCTTCACCTCGGGTTCCTAATCTTGGAGCTGGGAGCCCTGGTCTTGCCCGCAGCGGTGTTCTGTAGCTTGCTAGTGATTCTGATGCTTGAGAGAGTTTTTCCAGTGAAACAGGAAGTTGAATTTGTTGAGCTCCGATCTCGGTACAAGGCAAGGCATTTAAAAATCTTGCAGAGTGTAGGCAGAGTGATCGATTTTCCCATCGATGGCAGCTTTGGACATTGGAGGTTAGGTGTGGGGGCACGAGCAAAGAAAAAAAAATGCAAATAACATTTGCCTATATATGTTTTACCTCCACTACCATCATTGTCCTATTTTGGACACAGGAGATTGGGTGTGGGGGCATGCACAGCCGTTATACTATGGGTCGGACCGTCAGAATTGGGATCAATCTTTGATGTAACAATCCTTCTATTGAGGGTTCAGATGACTTAACATAGGAAAGTTATCAAACCCCACACTTCTCCAACTGAAAGTTTGAAACTTAAAATTTCATAATGTCATCTTAATCTTTAAACTTAACTATGGAAAAGGCAAACTTCCAGGTAGATTCCTACTCCTCCAGGCGGGACATTCTGATAACATCCTACCAGTTTCGTAACCCAACACAAAACTAGATTAAGAGAGTGAAAAGAAAAGCTGCAGCAACAATTAAAATCTCTGGTATGTACAAATTAATTTCTTCACAATTTTAGGAATTTCAGTCTTGCTGAGTTCTACTGATTGAAGGGAAACCTATCACCCTAAAGTATTGTAAATAGCACTATGAGCAGTTTTTGTAGGAAAAATTCATCAACGGCAACATCTTTGTTCTCATTTTTCTTATCTGAATTGATTGTCAATAAACCACTCAATCTGGCTGCTCACTGCCACAGTTTTCAAGCGATCACCACACAAAAAAACTTTGAAGAGAGAAGACACCATGAGAGAGGATGTTGTCCAATCCCTCTTATGGATAGCAGTGCCTGATTTTGATGTTATTACGGGAAGTTCCATCAATCGGCTCTGGTGAATGTTCCAGTGATGCCGAAGTGGGCAAGCCAGAGGAAGGACTCGAGCTGTATTGGTAGAGGACGTTGTCAAGGGTGAGGATGAAATCCTCCCACCTCATGAAATTGTCGCTAGGGGTATTGAAAATCTGCCGATGAAGAAGAAGAAGAAAAACTAAGAAATTCTTTAAGTTTTTTTTTAAATAAAA
>CM053273.1:31335791-31365594 GCA_028583415.1 Protea cynaroides | reverse complement strand
TTCATTTATTTATAAGACTTCCGCTATTGTGTATTTACTCTGATTATGATGGTGAGTATATGAAGGTTCAGGTAACGCGGGGATAGCCTATTTGAGATCCTGGTTGAACCGTTGGTTATTTAGCGGTTCATCACAACATTCTGAAATGTACGGAATTGGGGTGTGACATGATCACTTTTTGCGTTGTGGTTGAAAGCATGCCTAGCCCATAGAGACACTTGTAAATTCATCAACCACTCATATGCAGCTCTGTCAGTTTCCCTCATTTGATCCATTACTGGTTGGAAGCCCATCCTAGTAGGTGACTTGCATGCTGACCAAAACTGTTTCCTTAGTAGTTGCGCTGGGAATTTTGTTTTAAAATTGTTGTATAAGTGTCTACAACAATGCCGTTGAAATTCCCCAGGAAAAATTATGGAAATTGCCATTGCCAATCCCTATAAAGTGAAATTATATGTGTTAGTAGGAACCTTTTAGTATTAACTAAAAAAACAAACCGAAAGAGAATAGTAATTTACCTTCTGCTTATCTAACATGAATGTCAAAGGCATTGCATCATACGCTGTGTACAGTGCTAAGTGTAGACACTCCAAAAACCACTGCCAGCTGTCTCTGATCTCTGATTCTACAACAGAGTAGGCTACTGGAAATATCGCACTGTTGTCGTCCAATGAGATTGCCGATAAGAGCACTTCACCAAACATCCCCTTCAAGTGGCATCCATCAAGTCCAATGAACGGTCTACACCCTTGGCCAAACCCATCTATGCAAGCTTTTGGACTGACAAAAAATCTCTTAAAAACAGGCTTTCCTTCACTATCTTGCTTCTCCACATATTGTAATTTGACTATGGAACCAAGATTATCTTCAAGCATTAACTGTCCATAATGAGGCAACAACGCATATGAATTGCTAAAACTTCCCTCATTTCCTTCTTTGGCAATCATACGTGCTCTATATAACATTTTATCATTTGGACTAATCCTATACTTTGCACATATTGTTGCTTTCATTGCCTTTATGGACATGTGAGGATCAACTTTCAATCTGTTTGCAAGCTTCCTTGTAATCCATGTAGCTGAAGCGGCTTTGTTTGTATCAACTCTGCCACAAGAATGCTTAGGGTTGAATGATTTCACACAATATGTAGTACGATCTAGTGTAGGAGAAGCTTGAATTCTCCGTGTGCATTCCCTTTTACAACAGACCACTGTAACCCTAGACTTCTCATTCTATAAATACAAGATTTGAACCCCCTCCTGGATGACATAATCTCTAAGATATTTCCTATAAGCATTCTCATCATTAAACCATAATCCCTTCTCCCTCTTCAAAATATTACTGTCATCAATATCTTTATTACTGTCAACACATTTTAGTATAGTCTGATCCACATCCCCTTCATTCCCAGACATACATCCACCACTCTGACCTCCATCAAAGACTTTATCATCTTCCCTATCACTCTGACATCCTTCTGATTCACTATGATTCTGATTATCACTACCTTCACCATGTTGTTGCCAATCTACATCTTCATTGTCTAATGACTGAGCCTCACTTGAGCTGCTGAGATTATGTACTTCCCTACTACCTGCAATACCTTTTCCTATTGCTTTGCTACCACCGCCACCATTCTTGCTCCTGTTGGCAAGAGTCTTCTGCACATGCCTTTTGATTGGAGTCCTTTGTCTACTTGAGCTGTTTACAACACTAGTTTTAGGTCTTTGCATCGCATTGCCTCAAAAGTATTTACCTAGTAAACATTTGATACATCTTCATTTACTTCTAGTCCAAACACAGAGCAGTGTATTGGATAACATGCATTTGCAGACTTCTCAAACATTCTCACTATGTCCTTGTCTTCTTTAAGGACAAATTCATCACCATTAGGTAATACTACTTTAATACTGAATTTGATGGTTTTCCCACTTGGGATGTCCTTCAGTACACCGCAATATGTATCATATATGACATCCACATAACTATAGCGATCCGGATCAGCATTCTTAACTTCAGTATATTCACCATAATGGTACACAATACTGATTGGGTCTCCCAATAGTTTAGCCTGTACACATGGGAAGCAAAAGAATTCCATTTTAAATAAAGAAATACAGCAAAACAAAATGTAAACATGTAAAAAATAGTAAAAGATATTACATATGTTAAATTACACGAAACCTAAAAAACAAATAAAGAGTTTTTGTTCTTTTCCCATGCAAGTAATTCTCCAACAAACTAATTAGTTGTTGTGTAAGACCCGTGTCAATCTAACCCGGTCTTACCACCATGAACCAGGTTTACCCATCATGGTCGAGTCAAATGGACCAAGGGCATGAAGGAGATAGAGATCCCATGTATCAAATCGACCCAAAAACACTTTATTTTAAGGGAGGGTCGCACACCCAGCTAAGCAGAGTCGGACCTCCCAAAACAGAAAGTCAGACCCTCAGTTTTGAAGGGAGGGTCGGACAGCTTAAGACCCTAGGGTCGACGGGATCATCGATCCTCCCATCGACCCTCGGATCCTGCCGAAAATAGAAAATAAGAAACTTCGAGATTTTCGATTGGATTCCTTCCTAATCTCAAAGGGGCTTATTTTAGGATCTTTATTGCCTATTTAAAGGACGTCCCTAAGCCACTTTCACTCCTTTCACAACCCTAATTGAATTGAGAGAAAGAGAGGAGAAGGAAAAGAAGAAGAAGAGAGGCAAGGAAGAGAACCTAGCAAAAAAAGGAAGAGAATTTCAGAGGAAAAGTAATCTTCTCAGGTATGGATACTAATTCCATGAGTTTCTACAGACCTTAGGATAATTATTGAAGAGAGAGTGATCTCGGAGAAACCCAAATCATCCATCCATGGTTAGGTTTTCATGGAAAACCATAGGAGGATGCACGAAAACTATTTAGATGGTTTATACATGGTTCTAGACCATGGAATGAATGTTGAGTGAATGTATGAAGCAAGCCATAGGACCCCAAACACGAAGAATGGATTAAAAGTGGAAATTGGACCAGAGTGCACCGAGGGTCGCACCGAGGGTCGATAGACCATCCGACCCTAGGTGTTTCTGACCATCGACCCTCAGCATTCGGGAAGTTCAGAATGGAGGGAAGGTCGATAGACCCATCGACCCTAGCATCGACCCTCAGTTAACAGAATGGTTTTTAAAATCAGAATTAATTCTAATTAAATTTTATCAGCTTTGTTAGGTTTGCTAGCAATATAATAACGTTATAACGGTGATTCTAAAGCTTGGAAAAATATCTTTTAGCAAGCTAAGGTGAGGAACCTTAACCCCAAACTAAATTGGTTAATAATAAATTGTTTTCTATTTCTTGTGTCCTATGCCATGCTTGATTCTATGCGAATATGTTTGTAATGTGCATACAGCATGCCATCCAATATTTTTATTACTTGTTCATGCATATTTATTTTATTGTTTATAACATGATGATGATGATGATAGGAATAGGCATGTTCTTGTATGTGTGTGGTTGATGTGCTTGATGCGAGCGAGTATCAGGGGAGGTGTGATGAGAACGTCAATAATCGTTAACCTTTGGCGGGTCAAAGCACTTTAGCTCTATCTCTAACTCAAGTCTTGTGCATTGGCATCGTCGTATCGCCATTACTTTAGCAGAACTATTATGTTGTAGAGTATCAGGGGAGGTGGTCTCGGTCCTTGTAGTCTCTGACTCTACCGGGGGGCCTTAGCTCTATCTCTATGGACATTCTAAGGGATGCTGGGGTGAGGCCTTGGATACACTGTTTGGCATTAGGATTGGTTAGATGCGAGCCCAGTTTGCAGTCCTCGCCAATAGGGGCTTACGTGTTGGTATGGCACTATATAGCAATAAACGTAACCTTTGTTATATATTGTTCATGATTGGGTGCATGTGAGTTGACGATAAACGTGATCTTCGGGTAACGTCACACACTCGTGTATAGAGGCGGATTCAATAAACGCGACCTTTGGCTACCTCAACCTTTCTATTGCATATTACAAACTTTAAACCAGACCAAAGATATAAATTGATTTTTCTTTGCATGCATATGTATTGTTGCATTGTTTTGGCTACTCACTGAGCCGTGTTGTGTGCTCACCCCTCGACGTCGAATATTTTTAGTTGATGATGCAGGTTACACAGTTGAAGATTATATGAACGCGTCTGCGTACGGGAATATAGCAGCAATGGACGCTGGAGCTGAAGATGATACACACGACTCTTCTTGCGAGTGCAGCTCGTGTGTATTTGATTAGATATTTTTATAGGTTTCTTTCATTGGATTTATAAAGACATGTATTTGGTATTTAAATATTTATGTCTCAGTTGAAAACATAATAATTGCTATTAAATTAATGATATCATCTTAGTTCTCAGTTTATTTATTTATAAGATTTTCGCTATTGTGTATTTACTCTAGTTATGATTGTAGATGCGTGTAAGTTTGGATAACGCGGGGATAGCCTATTTGAGATCCTGGTTGAACCGTTGGTTATTTAGCGGTTCATCACACCATTCTGGTTAGACCAAAATTGTGGTGTGACAACTTGGTATCAGAGCGTCTCAGGCCTTGCCCGCCGAACTGACACACATTCAAGACCATTGTGAACTGAGATAGGATAAATTAAAAGCTTTAATACAAACACACTGTAAGCACAAGTGATGATTGAAACCAAATTAAAAAGAGAATAATGCATCTATTAAAGGGAAAACAAGTTACATACAATGAGTGAGAGAAACAAAACGTATATACATCACTAAAGCAGAGTACAGTCCACAACCCGGACAGTTACTCTGTAGTACAAGGAAAAATAAAAGTACACTCAAGAAGCTGGAGGTGAAGGAGGAGGCGGTGCCTCACGATCTCGGTCATAGTCCTCCGCATAGACTCTGGTTAACCAGGCCACCTGTGTCTGGGTCGTCTGGAGACTAGCTGCTAGGTCGGCTACCCTCCTATCAGTCGCCCGCTGGACCGATAACAGCTCATCCACCCTCATACGCTGAGCATCTGGCAACTCCTCCATCCTTAGATCAGATCTGCGCTGAGCATCCCCGATCTCCTGCAGCATCTCCATCATGGCTGAAGGTGGAAGTGAAGGATCAGCCGAATGGGAAGGACCAGCCTCAGGTGCAGGAGCCGCCGCAGAAGAAGTACCAACTCCAGCCGCATGTGTAGGTGAAGGTGGTGGTATCGAGTCGACGTCCATATACATACGATCGTCGTCGTTGATCGGATCCACATGAGCTCTAGCAGCAGCAGCAGCAGCCTCAGCATCAGCCATCTCGATACGAGTATGAGGGCGCACCATCGCGTTCCTCTCCTCATCGCTAACCTCAGCATCTCGTAGACCCATCTTGCAGATAGCCTCCCAATCTAGAGGCGACGAGAAGGTATTCTCCTGGATCTTCTCATCTACTAGATCCACCCCCAACCGGACAATGTGGCACTAATCATCGTCCGCATGATGATGTAAGGAAGGAAAACCGCGGCCGACGAGTGCGGATGATGTAGATCAAGAACTGGGTCAGCCGAGACACCCTCTCATAGTGCCCACTCTGCGGGATCGGATTATGCTTTGGATAATCTTGCGGAAGACCCGTGGAGCTGGACGCAAGTAGCAAGCTCTCATCCGCCATCTATCGGGACGGAGAAGCGGTTGTCGATCTCGTTCTCATCTCCATCTCAACAAACCGTGGCTCTCCGGCGCACAGTACACCATAGGGCCATCATAGGGAATGCCCAACAGATCGGCCAGCTGCCGATAATCAAAGGAGATGTGCACCCCCTTGACGTAGCTGGTGATGCGCAACTCCTGACCGTGTTCAACATCATTGTAATTCCCCACCACCTGGAGATTACAATAGAACTGGCGCACCAAGTCTGGACATGTGCACGCGTCGTATGTGATGACAGGGAGCCACCCCATATCACCAAATGCTCCCTCTACATTGAACAAGGCTAGCTCAGCCAAGTTCACCATGCGACCCCCTTCCACTTTCTTATGGGCACAGTCAGCATACTGTACCTTGGCTTCATTCGAACGGAAGCGAAGTGGATCACGCACCCTAGGTACTTTGGTACAAGCCATAGTATCTGCAAAATAAGAAAGAGGAAGGAAACAAGGAGTTAATAGGATAAAAATCCGAAATTTGATTTAATAACGACGTAAGTTGACCATAAAGCCCCATTTCTCGCCATATAAGTGGGCATAAAAACTTACGTAGGTTAAAACATATCCTACAACCCACATGCAGTAGGAAATTTTAACTGACGATGTCCAATTTGAAGAAATTCAAGAAAAATCAAAAATGTCGACAAATTAGGGCAAAAAAAGAAAATTTCAAGTTTCTCGATGACCAACCGATGAAACTCAGAAATTTTTGAGGGCTTTCGTTCCTCGAGACACCAATAATAAAAGCCCCAACAAAAATCGAATTTTTACGGTTGGAAAAAGTTTAATTTGAAAAATAGGAGTTAAACAGGCAAAAACCTAGAAAAGAAAACCTAAAAACAGGTAAAAACGGGAAGACATACCTGTAGGGATGACGTGGACATCGAAACCCGGAGTTAAACTGACCAAAAACAGTAGAGTGGCACTGTAGCAACTCAGAGAGTAGAGACGAGTCGAAACGGAGGAGGAATAGTGAGAAATGACCCAAAATCGGATCTTAAAAATCTGATTTTTGGTCCGAGGGTCGGACAATTCCACTGACACCATCGATCCTCGGATCGACCCTCCAATCGACCCTCGGCTCTCGGGAATCAAACAGAAAATCAAGGGTCAGACTGAGGGTCGGATACCCATCGACCCTCGCATCGACCCTCAGCTCTCGGGAAGAACAGGTCATTCCCAGGGTCGGATACCAAGGGTCGGACATACCATCGACCCTACATAGAAAAGACAGTATTTTTTACAGAATGAATTGAGGAATTTTGAATTTTATATCGGTTAGCGTGCCTACATGAAGTATAAATGATTTCTCACTGATTTTGATGATTTTCAGGCACCACCCATCTCAGAAGGAAATATGTCTGAACGTAGAGTGACCCGACAGACCCAAAACACAGTCCTACCACCACCACCCGTGGAGGAGACTAGTCAAGAGAATAACCCCTGTACCGAAAAATCCGAACCGGTAAACCCTACAAACTTGCCACCTCCACCACTAGAGCTAGCAACGGTGGTGATGAATCGGCACAAAGCAGCTGCAGCGAGATGCAACACGCGCAGCTCGGATGCAAGGTTGCCATGGGAATAATGTTTCAAGCCACTCAGGCTGCACCCATGCACACGGGGCAAGCCAGTGCAGCACCGGTGGGTAACCACCCAGCTCCTCAGACAACCACCCAGCTCCTCAGACACCTCAGCAACCGATTGCACATATTCTAGTGCAGGCCCCAGAAGCAGCTCAAGGGAATCACCAGTATCCACCCTATATGTTCGGGGCAAACCTCCAGAATTAGCTAGACCACTCCCGACTAGTGGAGAGATTTTTAAAGATGAAACCCAGAGAATTCAACGGCAAGCCGTCTGATCCATTATGGCCAGCACACTGGATAGACGAGATGGAAAGAAATTTTTTGATGATGACTATTATAGAAGAGGAGAAAGTATTGTGTGCCACCTTCATGCTCAAGGGCGACGCACACCATTGGTGGAAATCCACGAAGACATATCTATTGGCTAAGCACGCCCAACTGCCTTGGGCTATATATAAAGAAGCTTTCTTCGAGAAATATTTTCCACGAAGCTTCAGGGATTCGATGGAGAAGGAGTTCCTGAGTCTTTATCAGGGACAGATGTCAGTGGATGCGTACCAACAACGTTATGAAGAGCTATTTTTCTTCGCACCACTGAGTATGCAAGAGGAAGAAACCAAAACCCGTAGGTTTGTCACGGGACTGAGAGGAAGCATCAGGGAACATGTTCTGGGATTAGAAAAGACAATATATAATGAAGCTGTCCAGATCGCTCGAGTGATTGAATCGAGCGAGAAAGAGAGTTATGTCACTCAAAACAAAGGCATCAAAAGGCCACCTGGGAATTCGTATAACGGAGGCAATAACAGGACGTATAAGCCCTTCCGTCCTCAGAATTTTAATGCTGCAACCAAGACTACTTCCGCAGCTCAACCTCAACCAAAGACAAATTCTGAAGCCCCGAAGTGTTTCAACTGCAACCAACCCGGACATATGGCAAGAGAGTGCCCAAAGCCCAAGAAGCAATTCCATCAGGGACGGGTATATGCTGTTACGTCCGAAGATGCGGCCGCATCACCCGATGTGGTCACAGGTATGACTGAAACTTTTAAAGTTATAATTACATTGAATGAGCATGTAGACTAAGTAAAGATAAATCACAGGTATTGTACCTATAAATGGCGTACCCGCCAGAGTACTCTTCGATTCCGGAGCTACTCATTCATTTATATCTGTGTCATTTGGAAAGAAGATAAACTTACCCATCAAGACATTAGACTACAAATTACTTGTACGGTCACCGATGGGGTTAGAAGTGGAACTAGAGAAAGGTTATGGACCATGTCCAGTTCTCATAGGGAAACAGACTTTAGATGCAACCTTGATACAATTTGAGATGGCAGACTTTGATGTCATCTTGGGAATAGACTGGTTAGCTCGGCATTCTGCAAATTTGTTATGCGCCGAAAAGAAGCTAACATTTAAAGACAAAGAAGGGGCAGAATTCAGTTTCTCGGGAACCAAACTTCCCCGGAGACGCAAGCTCATACTTTCAGCATTAAAGGCTAAGAAGTGCCTTGAGAAGGGAGCAGTCGGGTAACTAGTATCAGTGGTCGACCTAACCAAGGAAGCACCACGAATGGAAGATATCGATGTCGTACGGGATTACCCTGACGTATTTCCGGAGGAACTACCCGGATTACCACCCGACCGTGCCACAGAGTTTGTAATAGACCTGATACCTGGAGCCGCACCAGTATCAAAAGCACCTTATAGAATGGCTCCTACTGAACTGAAGGAATTAAAAGTGCAACTACAAGAACTGCTAGACAAGGGTTATATTCGACCCAGTATATCTCCATGGTGAGCACCGGTGTTGTTCGTAAAGAAGAAGGATGGTAGCATTCGATTATGTATCGACTATCGAGAGTTGAATAAACTGACCATCAAGAATCGATACCCCCTACCCAGGATCGATGACTTGTTTGATCAGTTACAAGGAGCAAAAGTATTTTCTAAGATCGATCTTCGATCGGGCTATCATCAGCTGAAGATCAAAGAAGGTGATATTCCGAAGACAGCATTCAGGACCAGATATGGACGTTATAAATTTTTGGTGATGTCTTTCGGATTAACTAATGCACCGGCAACGTTCATGGAACTTATGAATCGAGTTTTCCATGATATGTTGGATACGTCGGTTATAGTATTTATCAATGATATATTGGTATACTCCAAGGACAAAGAAACCCATGTCAAGAACCTAAACGCAGCCCTACAGCGTTTAAGGAAAGAGAAACTATATGCCAAATTTTCTAAGTGTGAGTTTTGGCTAAATGAAGTCGCATTCCTAGGCCATGTAGTATCCGCTGAAGGAATCAAAGTGGACCCCAGCAAAATCGAGGCTATTGTGAAGTGGGAAGCACCAAAGAGCATTTCAGAAATTAGAAGCTTTCTGGGTCTAGCTGGTTATTATCGGAGATTCGTAGAAGACTATTCTCGGATTGCCGTACCTCTCACCAGTTTGACCAAGAAAGGTGAAAAGTTTATGTGGACTGACAAATGTGAGAAAAGCTTCCAAACATTGAAGGCCAGATTGATATCCGCCCCGATTTTGACCATTCTCGTTTCAGGACAGACATTTACTTTATACACTGATGCATCGGGATTGGGATTAGGATGTGTGCTTATGCAAGGAGAGCAAGTAATTGCTTATGCGTCAAGACAATTAAAGGTACATGAGAAAAATTATCCCACTCATGATTTGGAGCTAGCAGCAGTAGTACATGCTGTCAAGATATGGAGACATTACCTATACGGGGAGAAATTTCAGATTAAGTCGGACCATAAAAGTCTTACTTATCTATGTAATCAGAAGGAGTTGAATATGAGACAAAGGAGATGGCTGGAACTATTGAAAGACTATGATTGTGATATCCAGTATCATCCGAAAAAAGTGAACGTGGTAGCGGATGCATTGAGCAGAAAAGCAATGATAAAATCTCAAGGAGAAGTTAGCACGACTGCAGCAATGTGTACCAACGGAATGGTGTTCAATCACGGCAACGAGCAGTATGTGATAGATACAATAGATGAATTATCCAACCAAGGGTTTATTCATCAGTTCTCGAATATGTTCGCGGCATTGAAGATTATACCGGATATAGTGGACGAAGTGAAGACAGTTATCAAATCAGATCCTTATCTGAGAACAGTACAAGAAGATATTGAGAAAGGTAGGACCAACCCTGAGTTCACCTTGGATGACGATAAAGTACTGAAATACAAAGGAAGAATATGTGTACCTGAAACAGAAAGTATGGACATTAGACACCGACTGATGAAAGAAGCCCATACCACCATCTATTCGATACATCCTGGAAGTACAAAATTGTATCATGATATGAAGAAATTATATTGGTGGAGGGGAATGAAAGCAGATGTAGCTAAGTTCGTGTCTCAATGCCTAAATTGTCAGAAAGTAAAAGCTGAACGACAAAGACCCGCAGGGCCAATGCAGACCATTACCAGAACCAGCATGGAAATGGGACTGCATCACTATGGACTTCGTCACAGGACTACCATTGACTCCTCGAGTAGTTGACGCAGTTTGGGTGATTATGGACCGTCTGACTAAAACAGCTCGCTTCATACCGATACGACCCCAATATACACTAGAAAGGTTAGCAAAGCTGTATGTGGATAATATTGTTCGGTTACATGGTGTTCCAGAAAGCATTGTGTCCAATAAAGATCCACGATTTACTTCCAAATTTTGGGATGGACTGCAAAAGGCTATGGGTACAACGTTGAAGTTTAGTACTGCATTCCACCCACAGACAGACGGACAGTCAGAGCGTACAATTCAGATTCTAGAAGATATGCTACGAGAATGTGTGATTGATTTCAAAGGATCATGGGATGAAAAGTTACCATTGATCGAGTTCGCGTACAATAACGGCTAAGCGGGTCTACTATACAGATGTCACCTTATGAAGCACTGTATGGCAGGAAGTGTCGAACTCCCTTGTTTTGGAATGAAGCTGGAGAACGTAGTATTGTTGGACCGGAATTTGTTGAAGAGACTTGTCGAGTGGTCGACATCATCAAGGAAAGAGTAAGAGTAGCTCAGAACCGTCAGAAGCAATACGCAGACGCTCGACGAAGAGATCTAGAGTTCGTCGTAGGTGATAAATTATTTTTGAAAGTATCGCCTATGCGAGGATTGAAGAGGTTCGGACAGAAAGGGAAGCTAAGTCCGAGATATGTCGGGCCATATGAAATTCTAGCTAAGCGTGGAAAAGTGGTTTATCAATTAGCACTACCACCATCTATGTCAAGTGTGCACGACGTATTTCACATTTCTCTATTGAAGAAGTATGTCAAGGACCCAATGCATGTTTTGACAGTAGATTTGCCAGAATTGACTGATGATTTGACGTTTGAAGTAACACCAACGGAAATCACCAGTCGAAAGGTTCAACGTCTACGCAACAGAGATATCTACTATGTTAAGGTCACTTGGAAAAGTAGAGACATGGAAGAGATTACATGGGAGGAAGAGAATATGCGAAAGCAGTACCCACACTTATTTGATTCAGAAGGTACGTACAATTTCGAGGATGAAATTTTTATAAGTTGGGGGGAGTTGTAAGACCCGTGTCAATCTAACCCGGTCTTTCCACCTTGAACCAGGTTTACCCATCATGGTCGAGTCAAATGGACCAAGGGCATGAAGGGGATCGAGATCCCAAGTATCAAATCAACCCAAAAACACTTTATTTTAAGGGAGGATCGCACACCCAGCTAAGCAGGGTCGGACCTCCCAAAACAGAAAGTCAGACCCTCAGTTTTGAAGGGAGGGTCAGACAGCTTAAGACCCTAGGGTCGACGGGATCATCGACCCTCCCATCGACCCTCGGATCCTACCGAAAATAGAAAATAGGAAACTTCGAGATTTTCAATTGGATTCCTTCCTAATCTCAAAGGGGCTTATTTTAGGATGTTTATAGCCTATTTAAAGGACGTCCCTAAGCCACTTTCACTCCTTTCACAACCCTAATTGAATTGAGAGAAAGAGAGGAGAAGGAAAAGAGGAAGAAGAGAGGCAAGGAAGAGAACCTAGCAAAAAAGGAAGAGAATTTCAGAGGAAAAGTAATCTTCTCAGGTATGGATACTAATTCCATGAGTTTCTACAGACCTTAGGATAATTATTGAAGAGAGAGTGATCTCGGAAAAACCCAAACCATCCATCCATGGTTAGGTTTTCATGGAAAACCATAGGAGGATGCACGGAAACTATTTAGATGGTTTATACATGGTTCTAGACCATGGAATGAATGTTGAGTGAATGTAGGAAGCAAGCCATAGGACCCCAAACACGAATAATGGATTAAAAGTGGAAATTGGACCAGAGTGCACCGAGGGTCGCACCGAGGGTCGATAGACCATCCGACCCTAGGTGTTTCTGACCATCGACCCTAGCATCGACCCTAGCATCGACCCTCAGTTAACATAATGGTTTTTAAAATCAGAATTAATTCTAATTAAATTTTATCGGCTTTGTTAGGTTTGCTAGCAATATAATAACGTTATAACAGTGATTCTAAAGCTTGGAAAAGTATCTTTTAGCAAGCTAAGGTGAGGAACCTTAACCCCAAACTAAATTGGTTAATAATAAATTGTTTTCTATTTCTTGAGTCCTCTGCCATGCTTGATTCTATGCGAATATGTTTGTAATGTGCATACAACATGCCATCCAATATTTCTATAACTTGTTCATGCATATTTATTTTATTGTTTATAACATGTTGATGATGATGATGATAGGAATAGGCATGTGCTTGTATGTGTGTGGTTGATGTGCTTGATGCGAGCGAGTATCAGGGGAGGTGTGATGAGAACGTCAATAAACGTTAACCTTTGGCGGGTCTCAGCACTTTAGCTCTATCTCTAACTCAAGTCTTGTGCATTGGCATCGTCGTATCGCCATTACTTTAGCAGAACTATTATGTCGTAGAGTATCAGGGGAGGTGGTCTTGGTCCTTGTAGTCTCTGACTCTACCGGGGGGCCTTAGCTCTATCTCTATGGACATTCTAAGGGATGCTGGGGTGAGGCCTTGGATATACTGGTTGGCATTAGGATTGGTTAGATGCGAGCCCAGTTTGCAGCCCTCGCCAACAGGGGCTTACGTGTTGGTATGGCACTATATAGCAATAAACGTAACCTTTGTTATATATTGTTCATGATTGGGTGCATGTGAGTTGACGATAAACGTGATCTTCGGGTAACGTCACACACTCGTGTATAGAGGCGGAGTGAATAAACGCGACCTTTGGCTACCTCAACCTTTCTATTGCATATTGCAAACTTTAAACCAGACCAAAGATATAAATTGATTTTTCTTTGCATGCATATGTAATGTTGCATTGTTTTGGCTCTTCACTGAGCCGTGTTGTGTGCTCACCCCTCGACGTCGAATATTTTTAGTTGATGATGCAGGTTACACAGTTGAAGATTATATGAATGTGTCTGCGTACGGGAATATAGCAGCAATGGACGCTGGAGCTAAAGATGATACACACGACTCTTCTTGCGAGTGCAACTCGTATGTATTTGATTAGATATTTTTATAGGTTTCTTTCATTGGATTTATAAAGACATGTATTTGGTATTTAAATATTTATGTCTCACTTGAAAACAAAATAATTGCTAATAAATTAATGATATCATCTTAGTTCTCAGTTCATTTATTTATAAGATTTTCGCTATTGTGTATTTACTCTGGTTATGATTGTGGATGCGTGTAAGTTTGGATAACGCGGGGATAGCCTATTTGAGATCCTGGTTGAACCGTTGGTTATTTAGCGGTTCATCACACCATTCTGGTTAGACCAAAATTGGGGTGTGACATGTTAGGTTTTTTTTTTTGGTTAAAAGTTTTTGGGATTAAGATAGAAACAATAAGTCAAATAAGAATATATATCCTATAACATGGCTAATAAGACTACCATCTATATAAGCTTTCATCTAACGGTTCAATAAAATCCCTAAAATTAATGGGGGTGGTCATTGAGACAGGCCACAGGCCATAGGTAAAAACTAGTAAAATAATGGGGCTGGTCTGAGACATGCTACACGTAAAAACTATAAAACAATGGGTGGCCACATTTAAAGAAGTGTAGAGGAAAATCATGGATATTCCCCACCAAACACAATACCAGAATTTTGAGTACTTTGCCTATAGCAGATAATGACTTAAAGACAAATAAAAGATGGAATAAAATATGGAATACTTCACCTTTTTCACCATCAACTATCATATTTACTTCATACAACCACAAATACATGAAACAAAAACTTAATAGAAACAAAGACAACAAAACACAAACATAGAGACAACAAAACACAAACATAAAGACAACAGACAAGAAAATAGAAACATAAAAAATTACATGAAGGGAGAAAGACAAGAAATACATACCATTGTGCTTAAAGAGAAGCAGGATGGTACCCAGACAATAAAATATCACAAATCTTACAGTGCTGTGTTTAAATAATCCCCAATCGCAAGCCAGATTACTAAAAACAATAAAAAATGGGGGTGTGGTGGGTTAGACTGTGAACCTCAAAATCAACGTTAAAAAATCCCAAAATTTGGGGGTTTAGAAGATGAAGCATCCTACTACTGTCACTACTTATTAAAAGCTAATTAAAAGACAATCGTTACAGTGCTTCAGTGCTTCAATGTTTGCAGCAACAGGTAGGGTTTCGAATGACAGTCAGTGCTTAAGGATTTGCAGCGGTCAGTGCTTCATGCTTGGAAGCGGTTTGTGCTTCAAGATTTGAAGTGGTCAAATATCCCAACGATTTGCAGCAGTTTGTGCTTCAAGATTTGAAAGGAACATGGGAACTTCAAGGTCCATGCTTGCAACAACAGGATGGAACTGCTTCAAGATTTCAGCGGAAACATTTCGAAGACTCCTTACTGCTTCAAGATTTTAGAGGAAACATTTTGAATGATGAGCTACCTTGATATTCAAAGATTTGCAATGGTGGAGAGCTCCGAAGACGACAACGATTCAAGGGCTTGGAAAACAGAATAACAGTGAGCTTGACTGTGGTGAGCAAGCAAGGAATCGAGGAATCGTTTGACTGACAAATAGTAACCTTCCTAAATAGTAAGGGTAAGCAGAGGTAAACCGACCCCGCCCACACCTTTAAGGTTCCCTTTAATTGTTTCAATTTTTGGGATAGTTTATAGAAAGGTGCTCCTTCTAATGGCAATCTCCACGAGTTCATCACCACCTCCATAAAACCAGGATCATCTCTCTAGAAACGTTGCATTCTAACACTACAAGAAAGTACGCCTATGGAAGCATTTTTATAGTGGTGTTTCATACTAAAAGCAGCTATTGATTATAAATAGCGGCGTTTTTTAAAAAATGCCATCGTAGGGAGTGTACAAAGGGGTGTTTGCTAATAAACGTAGTCGTAGGGAGGGTAGTATTAAACCTAAATACTACCACTGGAGTCCATGAACTGAGTTAGGAAAAATTAAAAGCTTTAATACAAACTAACCATAAGCACCTGTGTTGGTTGAGACAGAAATTAAACAAGACGATAATGTACATATAAAAGGTGGAACCATATATATACACTCACACAGAAAGAGAAGACCAAAAATTATCCTAATAAATAAACAATTTAGGGTATTATCTATAAGTTGGGTAGTTATCCAAGTATACAAAGATATAGTACAGTAGCAAGAAGGGATCTTCTATAAAGCAGAAAATTGAATACCGAGTTGGTACTCACCAGATGTGAAACTCGATGAATGACAAAGGAAGGAGAAAATGACTAGTAATGCCTAATTCCCTGCAAAGGTAAAGGGAAAGATCTCGGGCCGAATCCAACAGAGATAGTAGAATAATGGCCATACCTTAAGAATAAGAGTAACTACAAGAAGATAAAGCTATACCCATGGGTAACATGGAGACTCAGAGTAAAATCCACTACATGCTAATCCATTAACCGCTGAGCATTAAGAAGAGGATGTTGCAATTTGACCCCACCACTCTCAGGGTCAAGAACGGGTAATGAAAACTCATCTGAGTTGGTAATCAGATTAGAGCAAATAAAAGGAGGTGAACAACCAGACCACTCTAGCCAACCACCTGGACTATTAAGTACCTTGGTTATGGTTGTAATAAACATGGCCCAATAAAAATACAAGAGCAACCACAAATGAGACCGACTATGCAAGTTGCTATGTGAATCACTATCCAAGTTGCTGATGCTACATCAACACCTTCGGGTCAAACCAAGTACGGTACCAACTAGTAGCAACACTGTACCCCAGTACATGTTAGAACACAGTATCTACCATACAGCAAGTCCCAGTAATGCACACCTCAGTACAGAAGTTTGGTGCACAACAAGCAATGTATCAAGGTGGTTACCCTTATCAGCCACTGAAATATGAGACAATTGCATCATGGCAGAATGATCCAACAAGGATTTAGGAATATTTTCTGAAGATGAAGCCTTAAACATTTTCAGAAAGGATCGAATATATTGTGGCCATATGGCAAGATAGTTTATATAGAATGCGGTGCATTATTGATTTACTCTTATGATTATAGAGGATGCACATACCAAATTTTAATTCTCGTACCTTGACAGGATACCTTCTTGATTTAACCTGTCAATTGAAGTCATAGATATTGTTTCTTTAGTATTAGTCCTGATTATACCAATCTGAACCACTCTCATGATCGGCAACATGAACAGAGATATGAACTGAATGAACAGTTAAATGTTTAATCATGTTGAGCGTACATCTTTTCGATTTTACCTGATTTATTGATGTACAAAATCTTTCTCCAGATTTATACCTAATTTACTGATGTATGAAAGCTTCTCCAGATTTACTCTTGTAGTGCCTTGACCAATGGCATTATATATTCGATAGAACCTATAACCATGAGGTTAAGTACTATAAAACCTCTATGCATTTGGACCACCATGCAACTTGACGATCTTTTAATGCCGGTTGGATTACCACAGATTTACTCCTGATCTTTAAACTTAAGTTCACTAGATAAAGCAAGTGTTCGTCATTATACTAAATTGAAAGAAGGAAATTAATTGTTTTTGGATAAACATGCTGATTCATTCATCCCCTGACCTTTGTTGATAAAGATGTTTAGTGAATAAGGAATTATTGGAAGAAAGATGATTGGATTCAAATTAAATGCTATGACCAATGAACCTCAGATGAAGTAATGGAGGATCTATTTTGAGATTGCTAAGTGGATGGATATGAGTCATGTCTATAAAAGAGTGCATGAGCAAAAATGAGAACTATCAAGAGTAGCCAGTAAGGAAATAGATAGCACTCAAGTAGAGTTAAAGAAGGTTATATCGATATAAATTTTGACAAGGTAGAAGATTCCTAAAGGCAAATTTAAGAATGGATACACAGATAAGTCATGGCATAAGTAGTACTCGATTTAATACAATGATAATTGAATTATGCCCAATGTTGAGGGATATGATTAAGTAAAGACCAAATAGTTTGGCTGAATTAATGAATTTATAAGCATATACCCTAATGCTTATAGATAGACTTGGGATATGAAGTAACAATCACAATATTTTTTGAGGTATATGGAAGAGAGAGCAAGGTCGAACATCAAGGATAAAAGAAATACAAGCTAATGAGTGCAATATGAGATTTTGATGATAGTCTTTGAAAAATCAAAAGAGATGAAGGAACTAGACAAGCTCTTAAGACCTTTACATCAGATTTTGCTAGTTTAAGCACTTTTGGACTAAATGTTGTATTAGATGAGTGTTATGAATAATGTCCAAATAGTATGGATGGGTGAAATTTGGACGCAACCTAATTAGACTTGAGATGGCAGACTTTGACGTCATCTTGGGGATAGACTGGTTGTCTCAACACTCTACAAAGTTGTTATGTGCATAGAAGAGGTTATCATTCAAGAATAAAGATGGCATACAATTTGGTTTTATTAGAAGCCTATTGCCTAGGACGCGAAAGCTGATCCTCTCTATGCTAAAGGCGAAGAGATGCTTTGAAGAGAAAGAAGTTGGATATATGGTATCATATGGTATACGTTACCAAAGAAGCACCACAGATGGAAGATATTGATGTGATGCGTGAATTTTCTGATGTATTTCCAGGAAACTTATCGAGTTACCATCTGATTAAGTGACCGAATGCGTCATCAACTTGTTACCAAGGACGATACTTGTGTCAAAGGAACCATAGAGTAAGCTCCTATGGGGTTGAAGGAATTGAGACTCAACTACAAGAGTTATTAGACAAGGGTTCTAATCGGCTAAGTATTGCATCACAGGGAACGCCAATGCAATTCGTGAAGAAGAAGAACGGTAGTGTCAGATTATGCATAGACTACCGGGAACTAAACAAGTTCAAGATCAAGAATCGATATCTACTACCTCAGATCGATGACTTGTTTAAATAGTTGCAAGGAGCAAAGGTATTTTCTAAGATTGATCTTCGATCAAGATAGCATCAGCTGAAGAATTTGGATAGAAATATCTCGAAGGTAGCTGTTAGAATCGGGATTGGACATTATGAGTTCTCGATTATGAAGTTTGGATTAACCAATACCCTTACATCTTTTATGGAGCTGATGAACTGGGTGTTTCATGAAATGTTGGACATGTCGGTCATAGTTTTCATAGATGATATTTTGGTTTATTCCAAGAATGAAGCAACTCATACAACGAATTTTAGAACAGCTTCACAACAGCTGAGAAGGGAAAAGTTTTATACCAATTCTAAGGAATATGAGACCCGATTAAACAAAGTGATCTTATTAGATCATGTAGCGTCATAAAAAGGAATAAAGTGGCCCCTATTAAGATAGAAGTAAACATATGGTGAGAAACACCTAAAGAATATTGCGAAGATCAGAAGTTTCATGGGTTTAGCTAGTTATTACAGATGATTTTTGGAGGACCACTCTAAGATCGCAATACCTCTTACCAAGCTAACCAGGAAAAGAGATGATTTTAATTGACTGACAAGGGTGAAGAATATTTCTAGATTCTAAAGTAAGATTGATATCAGCTCGCATCTTGATCGTTCTGGCACCAGGGATTCCTTTACCCTATCCATCGGAGCTTTCGGATTGGATCTAGGATGCGGGTTGATGTAAGGTAAATAAGAAATTTCATATGCTTTAAGAAAACTGAAAGAGCATGAGAAGAGTACCCAACTCATGATTGGAGTAAACAGTTGTGATTCAGGCAATGAAGACTTGGAGACATTATTTAAACGGAGAGGAATTTTAGATTAGATCGGATTACAAGTGTTTTATTTATCTCTTCATTAGAAAGAGTTGAACATGAGGATAAGAAGATGGCTGAAATTGCTCAAGGATTAAGACTGGGATATCTAGTATCATCCAAGGAAGGCTAGTGAAGTAACTAAGACCTTAAGCAAAAAGGGAATTATAAAGTCCAAGGAAGGACCCAGTATAAATGCTGCCTTATGTTCCGCAGCAATAGATTCAGATTTCGAAGAAGAGTAACTTATAATAGAAACTCGTGATGATCCAATCGAGCGAGAACTTATGGATGAATTATGAAACAATAGTTCAGTTGTGTTTATGGCATTAAAAATCATCTCTGAATTGGTGGATGAAATAAAAGTAGCAATTTTGTTATATCTGTATATAAGAACGGTACAAGAAGATTTAGAGAAAGAAAAACCTAACCCTGACTTACTTTGGATGCGAAGACGGTACTCAGATACAGAGGCAGATTCTGAATACATGAAGATAAAGACTTGCATACTATGAAGAGGATAATGATAAAAGTCCATTGTACTCAATATTCAGTACATACTAGAGTACCAATATGTATCATGACATGAAGAGATTATTTTGGCAGAAAGGGAATGGAAGTGGTTGTGAATAGATGCATGTTTCAGTAATTGAATTATCACCAAGTAAAGGCTGAAAGACAAAGACCGACATGGCTACAACAACAACTATCAAAGCCAGTCTGGAAGTGAAACTGCATTACAATGAACTATGTCACTGATTTTCCACTGACTCCTAGATCAGTTGACGCAGTATGGGTGATTGTTGATCGCCTTATGAAGATAGCTCATTCCATTGCTATATGACCTCGGTATGCTTTGGAGCAGCTAACTAAGCTATATATGGATAGTATTGTCAAATTGAATGGTATGCATGAGAGCTTAGTGTCGGCCAGAAGCTCATGCTTTATCTTGAAGTTTTGGGAGGATCTATAGAAGACAATGGGGATAAAGTTGAAGTTTAGTACCATATTTTACCTCAAACCGACGGACAATCGGAGCGGACTATACCGATCCTAAGAGATATGCCCCGAGCTTGTGAAATTGATTTCAAGGAACATGAGTTGAGAAGTTACTGTGAATTGAAGTTGCTATTAAGCTACCATGTAAATGTCACCTATCAAGCATGGTACGATAGAAATGTCAAATTCCTTTATTTTGGAATAAAGTTAGTGAATGAAGAATTTTGGAAACCTAAGTCTAATGAAGAAAACTATCGAGTGGCAGACAAGATCAAAGAAAAGGGGCAGGATAGCTCTATATGTCAGAAGAGACATCAAGACCTTGAGTTCGCCATAAGGGACAAATGTTTTTGAAGATATCACTTATGTGCAGTTTGAAATGATTAGACAAGAAGGAAAGTAGTATTCTATATATGCGTCGAATCCTATAAACTTGGGAGAGACGTAGAAAAGTTGCATATCAATTAGTGTTACCGCTATCCATGTCTAGTGTGCATGATGTATTTCGTTTGTCTCTATTGAAGAAGTACATTGGAGATCCATATCAAAAGAATTGACTACGGAGTCACTGGATTAGATAGAATATTTAACTATTGAAGAGGTACCAGCCTAGTTCACTAGTTGGAAGGTACAATGTTTCCAAAGCTGGGATAATTATTATATGAAGATAATCTGACGAAGACAAGACGTGGAGAAGATGGCATGGAAAGAAGAAGATGCAATGCGGAAATAGAATTCCCACCTATTGACTCCGAAGTAAATTCAAATTTTGAGGACAAAATTTATTTTAAGGATGGGGGAGTTGTAAGATCTGTACTTTCAAATTTCGAGGACGAAATTTCTTTTAAGGGTGGTGGAGTTGTAAGACCCGCACGCCACGAACCCGGCCTAACCTTATATTTTGTGTCGGGACCCGTCTACATATCATGGTCGAGCCAAGTAGACCAAATGTGTGAAGAAAAACCAAGACCCAATATGAAAATTTACCCAAAAACAGTCAAAATGAGGGTAGGGTCGCAGGTTTTAACAGGCAGGTCCGACCCTCCCATCGGCCCTCACCATCGACCCTCAACCATGGGTTGCAGGGTCTATGAGTTGTCCGACCCTCCCATCGACCCTCCCATCGACCCTCGGTATTCGGGAAAAATAGCACGAACCAAAAATTAGGAAACCTTCCTAATTTCGATTGGAACCTTTCCTAAACTCAATGAGACTTATTTTGAGAGGTTTTGCCCTATAAATATGACGTCCCTAAGCCTCTTTCAATCCTTTTACAACCCTAATTGGATTGAGAGAAAGATAAGAGAAGGAAGAGAAGAAGAAAAGGAAAACTTGAAGAAAAGGCTAAGGAAGAAAAGGAAATTCAGAAGAAATCTGAATCTCAGCAAACCTAAGGTATGAATACATTCCCCATGATTTATTTAAGACTTTAGAATGGTTTATGAAAAGGGTATGACTTAAAAGAAACCCAAATCATCCATCCATGGTTTCGTTTCAATGGAAACCATGGAGGAGATCATTAAAACCATGTAGGTGAATAAAGTATAGTTCTAAACCATAGAACCTGTATAGAATGGATTGTGGAAGTAAGCCATAGGACCCAACAATGAAAGAGAGAACGAAATCTGATATTTTCGATTCAAACCATGGAGGGTCGCACCTAGGGTCGATGGCAGATCCAACCCTAGCATCGACCCTCAGTGTTCGGGAAGTTCAGATTAAGGGGAGGGTCGCACCCAGGGTCGATCATGACTCCGACCCTCAGTTAACAGAATAGTTTTTAAAAATTAGAATAAATTATAATTAAATTTTATCAACTTTATTAGGTCTTCTAGCAATATAATAACATTATAAAGGTGATACTAAAGCTTGGAAGAGGATCTATTAGCAAGCTAAGGTGAGGAAACGGAACTCTAAACTAATTGGTTAATAACAAATTGTTTTCTCTTTTCTTGAGTCCAATGCCATGCTTGATTCTATGCGAATATGTTTGTAATGGGCATACAACATGTCATCCAATATTTCTATTATTTGTTCATGCATATTTATTTTATTGTTTATAACATGATGATGATGATGATGATAGGAATAGGCATGTGATTGTATGTGTGTGGTTGGTGTATATGATGCGAGCGAGTATCAGGGGAGGTGTGATGAGAACGTCAATAAACGTTAACCTTTGATGGGTCTCAGTACTTTAGCTCTATCTCTAACTCAAGTCTTGTGCATTAACATTGTCGTATCGCCATTACTTTAGCAGAATTATTATGTCGTAGAGTATCAGGGGAGGTGGTCTCGGTCCTTGTAGTCTCTGACTCTACCGGGGGGCCTTAGCTCTATCTCTATGGACATTCTGAGGGATGCTGGGGTGAAGCCTTGGATACACTGTTTGGCATTAGGATTGGTTAGTTGCGAGTCCAGTTTGTAAGCCCTCGCCAACAGGGACTTACGTGTTGGTATGGCACTATATAGCAATAAACGTTAACCTTTGTTATATAATGTTCATGATTAGGGTGGATGGGGACGACGATAAACGTTAACCTTCGGGCGGACTTCCACACCCTGTGTATAGAGGCGGGGTCAATAAACGTTAACCTTTCACCACCCAACCTTTCTATTGCGCATTGTAAACTATAAACCAGACCAAAGATATGAATTGACTGCATGCATATGTACTGTTGCATTTTTTTGTTTACTCACTGAGCTCAAGTTGGAGAGCTGACCCTCGCGCACGCAATTCTTTTTAGTTTCTAATGTTGCAGGTACTATGATTAAAGATTTTGTCTACATGCCAACATATGAACGGATGGAGGCTATGAATGAGCAAGCTGTGGAGAATGAACATGGTTCGTTAAGCGAGCGTTTCAACGGTGGATACATTTAGTATTTAGTTTTTTGTATTTAGATAATGTAATATGTATTAAGTTATATTTTGGTTACATGGAAATAAATGGAATATAAATTATTTATCATGATTAGACCTCAGTTCATTATCTATAAGACTTTCGCTATTTATTTTATTACCTCTGATTAATGTGGAACGTGTTCTGGTTTATCATATGTGGGATAGCCTATTTTGAGATCCTGGTTGAACCGTTGGTTTATTGACGGTTCATCACACCATTCTGAATAGTACAGAATTGGGGTGTGACACCCCCTGAGTCCAAGATGAGGAGAGGAAGAATAACAAACATATGCATACACCACTTAACATATAAATACCATAGGATTTCCCCTGAGTCTATCATCGGGAGCAAAAGGATATAACAAATACACACTGCTCCCCCTCACTCCAAGCACCTCACTGCTTGGTGAGCATGGTCATGCATGAATCTTCGACACTCTCTGTCAGAGTGTATACGTTTCTCGAGGTTCTCTGTCTTGAAGCCACAGTCTTGCCACTATCAACTCTTTTGATCTCACATCCCTGTTTGTTAAAGATCACTTCATGCCCTCTGTCACAAATATGACTGATGTTGAGAACGTTGTGCTTGAGTCTTGACACATAAAACACATCATGGAGTTTCACCTTTCCATTATTGATGCTGATAGAACCCTTTCTAGTTACATTGGCCCCTTCATTGTTTCCAAACTTCAGTGTACCTCCCTCATACTGTTGAAGCTCTTGAAACATTTTCTTGTCACCTGTCATGTGACTAGAGCATCCACTGTCAAGTATCTAAGGAGACGGCTTGTCTTGTGTCTTGAACGTTGTCTCGAAACATACAACACCATCACTTTCTTCTTCTACTAAATCTGCAATGATTTTCTTTTTCCACACTTTTTTAACAACTGGTGGAGTCTTCTTGTTCACTCTCTGCTTAGTTTTTCTTTGGCCATTCTCTCTTTGTTGTGTCACTTTTTGTCGAGGTGGTGTGAATGAAAAAATTGTTCTGCATTTTCTCGCAATATGCCCATAGTTATGACAATTGTAGCACTCAATAAAATTTTCTTCAAGGGAAGCAAATTTATTTCTACTTTCAAATCTGACTTTTCTCATGTTGAATTTGCAAGTGGCTATTTTATGTCCATAGACATTGCATTTAAAACAATATCCCTGAAAATAAGATTTTGACCTAGAAGGTGCCATGTACCTCATCTGTCTCTGTGGTGCACTAGGATAATTTCTTCCATAAAAGATACTCTGCTCCACTTGCCTGCCTTGTTTTGCATTGTTAGTCTGTGGACTAGGAAATTGGTTTTCTTCTTGAACATAAATCATAGGAGCTTTTTCTTTTCCACTCTCTTTCACAAAAAAGATGGGACCTTCCCTCTTTGAGTTGGCCCTTATCAAAACCAAGACCAAATTTAACAATGGAAGGTTTTTGAGAATTTATAATGCCATCAGGCTTGCTACTACTAGGATGCAATGGAGTGATACTTGACTCATCTGGTTGAGTTAATTTTTGTCGTCTCTTAGGATCTTCTTCTTCAAACTCAATCACTTTTGCCATCAGAATTGCAAACCCCTTTTCATATTCTTCACATTGATTGATCACAGTAGATTGTTCTTCTAATTGAGTTTTCAAAGCTACATTCTCTGTCATTAACCTAGAATGATCTACAGATGCCTGTGTGAGCTTAGTCTTGAGACTATCAATGACTTTCTTTGATTCTCCATCTTGAGCTCTCAGTTCTTGAATCAACTATTTTTTCTTTTTAATTTCTTTTGAGACAACCTTACTCTTTTTTCCGTTCCTTGTTAAGTTCCTTCATAGCTGCTAGAAATTCTGCCTCAAAATTTATTTTGCCTTCTTCATCACAGCTTGAGCTTGATTGTTCATTCTCATATTCTTCAATGTTGTTTGAGGTAAATTATTTATTTTTGTTCTCTTTCTGATCTTCAATGAAAACCATGAACAAAGCCTCACTAGGCTCACCCTCTGAAATATTATCCAAGTTATCATCTGAAGTGTCACTATTCCTATTGGAAATAAAAGCTTTTCTTTTAGGTTTGTTTTTCTTGAAGCTCTTGGCCTTGTAACTGTCATTGCTATCATCTTCATCATCACTATCAAATTTATTCCTCTTTGGACATTTTACAGCAAAGTGTCCAACCTTACCACAATTAAAGCACTTGAATGGGAGTTTATTCTTGTACCTTCCTATACCCTTCTTTAATTTTCTCGTAAAGTGAGTTGTGGCCTCATCTTCACTTTCTTCCTCATCTGATTTTTTAAAAATCTTCAGCATCTTCATGGCCTTGAAGGCTACTTGTTTATCAACATAGGTTTTTGGATCAACTCTCATCTCAAAACCTGTCAAAGCTCCATGAATCTCATCAATAGTGACCTGCTCTAAATCCTTAGTCTCTTCAAGAGTTCATACTTTTGATTCAAATTTAGGAATAAAAAACCTTAAAATTTTCTGACAGACAATATGATCTTTTAGGTCTTCACCAAGTCCTCTAATGGAATTAACCACTTCATTAACTCTGTTAATGTATTGATCAATGGTCTCATCTTCATACATCTTCAGGTTCTCAAACTGACCTCTGAATGTTTATAGCTTGACAGTCTTGATCTTCTTGTCTCCTTCATATATATTAATCAATCTATCCCAAACCTCATTTGCTGTCTTGCAGTCCATGACTTTAGCTAGTTCACTGTTTGTCAGTCCCCCTTGAATAGCATTAAGAGCCTTTCTATTGTTTTCAAAAAATTTTCTTGTCTACTACAGTGGGAGCATTCGTATCATGAGGAGTGTAGTCATTCTCAATAGAAGCCCATACATCAAACCCAAGAGACCCAATGTAGATCTCCATTATTCTCTTCTAAAATACAAATTTTGTCTCATCAAACAATGGGGGCCTGTTAAAACCTTCTCCTGGTGCCATATCTTTATTCTGATCTTCTCAGTTGCTGATTAAGCGGTCACTGAGCCTGTAGCTCTGATACCAATTAATGAACTTGACATGACACTAAGAGGGGGGGTGAATCAGTGTCTCAAAATTCTCCTTAATTATTTCACTGCTGCCAGAGCTGATGGAGACCTAACTTTTCACATACACACAAGCGCATGCAAATCTACCTTGCTACCACTCAGTGGCCAGGTCTACCAGATTTACACACCCATCCTGCAAGCCATTCCATGTACTCCAAAATATATAGAAAATAAAAATAATCCACAACACAGGATATACGTGGTTCACCAACACAGTGTGTGATGGCTAATCCACGAAGTAATGCCCAACGGGCTCCGTATTTACTCAACACTCAACTTTTAGTTTTTTACAAGACAAGGATACTAACCCTAGGTTTTCCTAGCATAAAACTGAGATGGTGCACCAACACCAAGATTCAGGCTTAACAGCTAGTGTCCAGCACCCAGTGAACACACCACGCTTAACTCGCACCCACAAGAAGCAAATAATAATTTTTTTAGGCCTATAATTATGCCTTACAATTTTTCCCAAAACTAGATAGGTATTCTATTTTTTTCTTTTCACCTATACTAGCATACAGTGCATAGAAAACATTAAAGAGGATAGGGAATGAGAAAATCTCACAACCAATATTCTTGAATGGCCAGCAATAATTTTTGATGCTCCACACTCCTTTGAGAAACCTTAAACAACCTTCAATGATAGTAAAACTTGATTCATAGAGCACACCTTGCTCATCGGCTTCCAATCTCCTCCACACAATCCATAATCACCATGAATGGAAAAATTAAAAGTCTACCAACCTCTCACAGGGGTTCAAAAATCCATTGATGAGCAGAAAAGTGGTAGTTGGTGATTGATCACTCCCACAGGGCATAAAACCCTAGAAATCATTCTTTCTGCCTTCAAAACACTCTTTTCAATTTTTCTCTTTGTTTTTTCAATCCCAACAGTGCCCAATAGGTAGAGGGCTCGAAAATAAGGAAACTGCAATTTGAACGGACCGATTTGGAGCTAGGATGAAGAAGTTATGGCGGTTTGAAGTTCGACCAATCAGAAAATTCAAAATGGAATCTTTCGGAGGCTTATGGTATACCCGCTCAACACTGAATCGCCGCGGCCTTTGGCGCTGTCGAGTTCCCATTGGATTAAGAAGGATCTTTATATATGGCCGTCGGATAAGCCTTTAAAAGGCGGGATTGAGTAGAGTCCATCGGACTTGAATAAATCGCGTCAGGAGCGATCAGAGATCAGGTGAACTGTTAGATCTGGATCTGATCTGCCGTAATACCGTGCATGCGTCACACGGAATCAAGCCTTGTACTCCATGCAACAGATACCATTTTAATAACATGCATCCAACCAATCCGAAGGCGCGTGATGGAATCTCGACGCTTTGGCTCCGATACACCCTAGCCCGCCTTGATCTGGGCCATTCAAAGTGGATCTGAGCATCGTGGCTTCATTTTAGCAGCTGATTTGGAATCTTCTTCATTTCTTCTTACCCAAAATGCCCCCCGAACAATTGTATTAATGACTTTTTCGAGCGATCCGATAGAAACTGCGATATCTCTCTCATCCAACATCGGAATTGAGTGATTCAAGTTGCGTTGGAAAGATAACTCGACGCTCTACATCTTTCCACTATCAGATTTCCATGAACCTGCTACGGGACCCACCAATATTTTCTCTCTCCTCTTTCTCTCTCTACATCTTCTTTCTTCATGTAATGCTTCAAGATGTTTGCAACATTGCCTCATCATTAGAAACTCGGCCACATCATCAAAAACTATGCCACATCACCTGTGGGATCCAATGACACTCTCTCTCATCAAAATCAGTGTAAAATCTCATTCAACTCATTACAAGTCATCTGAAACACATGTAGAACACTGTAGAACATACATGCGAGGTTGTCACATCTATGCCACTGCACTGACACTCTCTCTCCTACATTGACACTCTCTCTCCTCATTTCTCTGACTGAATGCTCACAAACACTGTGACATCAATCAAGTTGCTAACAATGACAACATAAAATCCAACACTGGTGCGATATCTTCTCTTCTCCAATGGTCGAACTCTTTTTGGAATATTACTTGTGTGCTGGTCGAGAGTCTTAGAAAGGAAAAGAGAAAGATTAAAGAAAAGAAATGTCGGTGTTTCTTCACCTCGGGTTCCTAATCTTGGAGCTGGGAGCCCTGGTCTTGCCCGCAGCGGTGTTCTGTAGCTTGCTAGTGATTCTGATGCTTGAGAGAGTTTTTCCAGTGAAACTGGAAGTTGAATTTGTTGAGCTCCGATCTCGGTACAGGGCAAGGCATTTACAAATCTAGCAGAGTGTAGGCAGAGTGATCGATTTTTCCGTCGATGGCAGCTTTGGACATTGGAGGTTAGGTGTGGGGGCACGAGCAAAGAAAAAAAAATGCAAATAACATTTGCCTATATATGTTTTACCTCCACTACCATCATTGTCCTATTTTGGACACAGGAGGTTGGGTGTGGGGGCATGCACAGCCGTTATACTATGGGTCGGACCGTCAGAATTTGGATCAATCTTTTGATGTAACAATCCTTCTATTGAGGGTTCAGATGACTTAACATAGGAAAGTTATCAAACCCCACACTTCTCCAACTGAAAGTTTGAAACTTAAAATTTCACAATGTCATCTTAATCTTTAAACTTAACTATGGAAAAGGCAAACTTCCAGGTAGATTCCTACTCCTCCAGGCGGGACATTCTGATAACATCCTACCAGTTTCGTAACCCAACACAAAACTAGATTAAGAGAGTGAAAAGAAAAGCTGTAGCAACAATTAAAATCTCTGGTATGTACAAATTAATTTCTTCACAATTTTAGGAATTTCAGTCTTGCTGAGTTCTATTGATTGAAGAGAAACCTATCACCCTCAAGTATTGTAAATAGCACTATGAGCAGTTTTTGTAGGAAAAATTCATCAACGGCAACATCTTTGTTCTCATTTTCCTTATCTGAATTGATTGTCAATAAACCACTCAATCTGGCTGCTCACGGCCACAGTTTTCAAGCGATCACCACCCAAAAAAACTTTGAGGAGAGAAGACACCATGAGAGAGGATGTTGTCCAATCCCTCTTATGGATAGCAGTGCCTGATTTTGATGTTATTATGGGAAATTCCATCAATCGGCTCTGGTGAATGTTCCAGTGATGCCGAAGTGGGCAAGCCAGAGGAAGGACTCGAGCTGTATTGGTAGAGGACATTGTCAAGGGTGAGGATGAAATCCTCCCACCTCACGAAATTGTCGCTAGGGGTATTGAAAATCTGCCGATGAAGAAGAAGAAGAAAAACTAAGAAATGCTTTAAGTTTTTTTTAAAATAAAA
>CM053273.1:31297535-31335291 GCA_028583415.1 Protea cynaroides | reverse complement strand
GGTAGAAAACCCTAAAAAAATTGAAAATAAATAATAATTAGGGTAGAAAACCCTAAAATAGAAAGAAAGTAACAGTTAGGGTAGAAAAACCCTAAAAAAATAAAATAAAATGATAATTAGGGTAGAAAACCCTAAATATGGAAAGAAATAGCAATTAGGATCTTGCCATGCTTAGAATATAGCATACTAGATCATGCCATGTAGGCTCTTGCCTTATTTACAATACATGCCATATTTGAAAGATTTTTAAACAATCTTACTGTATGTGAATTTCTTGTCATAAATGTTTTATGTGCCATATTTAGATAGAATATTCTACTTTTTTGGCAATAACTTATTTTATGCAACACCCTAGTCAAACTGCCATACCTGCACACTTCTAGAAGACAATCTAGGCGTGGGGACGTGCATTTAGGCACCCACATTCTTGGGAAGGGCATAATGGGACTAATAAAACCTTAATAAAGAAAGAGAATTCTTTACCAAACCTTCCAAAATTAGAATTCAAAATGAAAAGGGTAATTTAGGATGATTTGCCCCTCGGCAAACCCTAAACCTAGAATAGGTTCTAAACCCTAAACCTAGAATAGGTTCTCAATCATTAACCTTGAACAGGTTATCCATCCCGAACTACGCGGATTCTGATTCCTAGGGCAAACCCTAGGATACGTAGGCCATTTGGGAGAAACCCAAATTCGGATCCACACCTTAGTCCACTCAGACTATCCATAGATCCACTAGGATACCCCCCATATTTAACCCAAAAAGGGTTATCCAAACCTTAGTCCACTTGGACTATCCATAGATCCACTAGGATATTATCCACATTCCAACCCAAATAGGGTTATTCTTAGATCCACTAGGACTATCTATCAGTCCACATGGACTATCCAGATCCTAACCCATAGGATTTCTCAACCATTCAAGCATAAATTTCAACTTGAACAATGAACTTAATCATGCACAAGCATAAATCACATCCATAAACTTTAACCACACCTGAACTACGATGGTGAACCTGATTTTCGGAATAATTCCGTGATACGTAGGCAATCTGATGGATACAGATTCGGTTTAATGATATCAAACCACTTGGTTTGGTTTAATTTAATAAATAGAGTCTAGCATAGGAAAGGTATAGGAGACCGATTTCGATCGGGCGGTTTGGGTGCCTAACCCCTTCCCATAACCGTAACCTGACGCTTACCCAATCTCTGATGGACCAGAATTCCAATCTAAGGGTCATGAGTCAATCGAAGTCTTACCTTAGGGTGAGATTTCACATTTCCAATGTCCTAGACCTAAATCTAGGTGGCGACTTCTAAAGATTTCCATCTTTGTCCTCACAGTAAGCATATTTGAAAAGAGATCAGGAGTTTGACATTTCCCTAACTATGCAATCTATGAAAGAATCATCCTGTGAATCTGTCGTTACTAGGATCCAAGTACAAAAGTCAGGTAAGATTTCCCACACTAGAAGGGGAACATCTAGAGAAATTATTCATGCTAAGGTCCAAAGATTCCAAATTACTTAATTCCCAAGTTTTAATGGAAAAGTTCTTGAGAATGTGTTTCCATGAACAAACAGTTCAATGAGGCTTCCATAAAATTTAATAGTGGAAAGCAAAATACCAAAAAAGCTATTATCACCTATCACAAGTTGTTTTGAGGTTTCAATGAGGCTTTCAGATGGGGAAGAAAATTTAAGAAAGAGAACCCAAAAGGAGCTTTCCCAACTTAAAATTGGGTTTCAAGTTTACAAATTTGGTTTCAATAGCATTTGATTTGGTGTTTCCTCTCCTTTTTGCCTTGCCATGTGTTAAACATCGAGCGGCGGCTGCTACCTCTCCTGCCGAGACCTTGGCATGAGAGGTGCCAAATTCGATGGAAGGGGGTTCAGGATCGTACCATTGTAAATAAGGGAAAGGAGTTTATTCAATTTGGTTGGTGGATTCCACCAAACCAAGAGAAGGGTTACTTGCTCCACAAACCACATAACCTCTCTTTTATTTTAGGGAAAATTTCACCAACTCCCCCCTGTACTTTACTTTTAACTCATCCAACCCCCAACTTCGTGATTAATTTCATGCACACCCCCCATTGTTAAGTTGAATAACAATAAATACAAAATTACCCAATTACCCTAATAACTTTATAATCAAATAACAATTTGGTAATCCAATTTAAGGAAAAAGAAAATACGTGTTTAACAGGATAATATGTTATTTATTAATGGTTTGGAAAAGGGTAATATAGTAACTTAACAAATTTGAAAGGGTAGTTTTACCATTAAGAAATTATAGAGTATGCCACATTATCACTTAATAGGCCTGTTTGTTAAACACAATCTGTCTAATACATATTTGACAAATGAGGAGACGCATGAAATTAATCGCAAAACTAAGGGTTGGATGACTTAAAAGCTAAGTATAAGGGAGTGGGTGAAATTTTTCCATTTATTTTATTATCGAGTTCATGTACACAGTTACATGGTATGGATGGAAGAGGACAAAATCAAGCCTCAGCTAATAAATACCATAAATGTTTATATGAAATAAGCAATATTCTATTTGTTTCAAAAAATTCCAAAATAATTAAAGAATCCAAGTAAAACTAAAATCAAATAAAAAAGAATACAATTACCATTCAAAATAATAATAATAATAATAATAATAAGTAAAACAAAAAAAATAAATAAAACATGTGCTAGTGGCAAGAATAGTATGGATTTTGACTTTCATTCTTCTTTGCCGTAATGTCCCTTTCATAAATACCTAATAAGAATAAATGACTGTTTTCTTTGACAATAAAAAATTGCATGAAGAATGAATGTAATGAAAATAAAAGAGTTATATGTCCTAGGAGCAAGAATAGTATGGATTTTGGCTACTAATCTTCCCTTTCATAAATATCTATTAAGAACAAATGAAACTTTTTTCCTTAACAATTTACATAGAAAATAAATGTCTTCATAAGAAAATACAAGGCCTTATGTTCGTGGAGATAAGAGAAAATAATAAATAAATATGAGATTCCATGAGAGCCCATTTCCTATCTCATCTGGTATGCCAAGAAGATTCTGCAATTGATCATTTGCATAATTACACGATCAAGTTAGTTTGCAATCAACCGTTCACAAAAAATAAATAAATAAATAAATAAATCCTTATTTATTATAGAAATAAAAGTACAAAGAAAGGTTGGTTTTTAGTTTATTGACCTTGGGAACGTCCAATGTTGGTGAAAGAAGGAAAGTGAATAATTTCTAAAACCCATTGAGCCATCCTTGATCAAACTAGATTAAACAAAACCGACACTCTAATAAGTAATACCTATTCTAACTACTTTTTGGTTTGACATTAGTATGGGTTCTACAAAGCATGTTCTTACAATAAAATGTGATATTATGAAATAAGAAAAATGTTTCACAAAAAAAAAAAAAAATTTCTTAAGGACTACAAAAAAAAGAGAACTAATGAATACCTCATTGCAGGTTTTCCCACAGAAATAATAGGTAACCATAAGCAGCTATACCTTCCCCTCACTACAACAATGTGGTGCTACGCTGGCATTTACATGAAGGGCTATAGCAGCGCTTTTAGATAAACGCAGCCACTGATTTTGATTTCTCTTTAATCTAGACTTTTACTTAGTGAATGGGTTTTCAAGGTTGTATTCTTTCATGGACAAATGATGAATGCAATGTTTATATGAAATTCATGGTTTTATTCTTTGATTATTTAGCCACCCTTAAACTGAACCATGAGAAAAATCTTACCTTGAAGTCCTTTTCTATATGTCCTTCGTTGTTTAACGATCTTATAACATCCACGCAGTAGTCATAGTCTTTTTGAGTCAAATGCTTCTTTGGAATCAAACTTGGAATCTCGGGGTCCCCATCTGGTTTACAGGGAGCAACAGGAGGAACAGATGCAGTGTTCGCACAATGTACAATTAGCTTCCCACCCTTAAGTTGAACCATGAGAAAAACCTTACCTTGAAGTCCTTTTCTATATGTCATTCGTTGTTTAACGATCTTATAACATCCACGCAGTAGTCATAGTCTTTTTGGGTCAAATGCTTCTTTGGAATCAAACTTGGAATCTCAAGGTCCCCATCTGGTTTACAAGGAGCAACAGGAGGAACAGATGCAGTGTTCACACAATGTACAATTAGCTTCCCATGATTATTGCTTATATCCTCCAATGATTGTGTTTTCCGATTAGCTTCCAATGTACCCGCCTCTCCTGTTATGCTAAAAATTGCGACCTTGCAGAAGTACTCAGTCCAGGGATCAAGATTGGATAGAACAAATCCTTTTAGCGGGCACAATACCATGTAGGTAGGATTTTCAAGATAGTATGCTAAGGTGGACTTCCGATGCCACAGCCTACAACCTAGAAAGTCCTCAAACTGCTCTTTTTTATACTGAAGTGTGATGACTATTGCTGTTAATGAGTATTTTTCGAACTGGATACAGCATTCTGACAGATAATCAAATAAGAAAATCAATATAGTGACAATAGTATTAAGATTCCAGTTCTAATAACTAAAATAAAAACTTACCTTGTGGATCATTCAGTTCATTATGACTGCAGTTGACACCTAAAAGCATGAAATCAATGGCTGCTACTACTGAAGCACATAACATGTTAATCCCAAGGCTGTGCCTATGGACAATTTCACTTGCCTTCTCTCCTGAGGCTCTAACTAATTTTTCCACTCGTCGCTCAACTTTCTCTGCAACATTATCAAGAACCCATTGAAGTCCTTTATATTTTATTTGCAAGACTGCAATCATGACTAAATTTTAATGTGATCATAGCAAGTAACTTTTTTTTTGTGATGGTTCGCCCACCAGACAAAATAAGTATTACACAAATTAATTAGTTTTTGCTGACAGGAATTGAAATCCCATCATGTAATACGTATTTATCACAACAGGTATTGAAATCCCATTGGAAAATACATATTTATCACAACGGGAAATGAAATCCCGTCGAAAAAAATTATCATTTTTGGCCACAGGAATCTAAATCCCTTTAACAAAAAATTATCATTTTTGGCCACGGGATATTAGATCCCGTCGGCTAAAATGATTTTTGGCCATGGGAATTTAGATCCCGTCGGTGTCTAAATGATTTTCGGCGACGGGAATTTAGATCCCGTTGGCTAAAATGATTTTCGGCAACGGGAATTCAAATCCCATCGGCTAAAGTGATTTTTGGCGACAAAATTTTAGATATTGTCGCCAATTTCCGTAGCCAAAAAAGGTTATTGTTGTAGTGTGAATATCGGTTCTACAAAGCATGTTTCTATAATAAAATGTGAATTAATGAAATAAGCAAAATGTTTCAAAAAAAATTTCTTAAGGATTGTAGAAAAAGGAGAATTAATGAATACTTCATTCGAGGTTTTCACACAGAATTAGTAGGTAGCCATGAGCAGCTATACCTTCCCCTCCTGCAGCAGTGCCAATAATCTACAATAGGTAAACAAAAGCAATTAGTTCTTAAGCAACTAAACACAAAATTATAAAAATGGCAAAACAGGGAGGACACATACATAATTCTTCAAATTGGAGACATTTTAACAAGCGAAATTTTTGTCCGATGAGCATATCAATAAATAGGCAAAAGAAATTAATTCTCAATAAATAAAGCACAAAATTATAAAATTACACATACATAATTCTTCACATTGAAGACATTGAATGAGGGGAATTTAAGGGGAAATTATATAGATTCAGTTTCTACTCAATTCAACCACATAAAAGGAGGTCATTACTCTACCCTCTTTGCCATAACTACCAAAGTTGACATCCCTTACTATAAATAAATAGTATGATTGTTCAAGTTTTTCCATCAGCAAGCTTGTGGCACAGCCAGTAGATCTCATATTACTGAAAGTGGTTAAGTGGAAACAAGTTAAGCGCATCAATGGGAAGCTTATGCTGCGTTTGGTAACATTCTTTTGAAGTGTTTTTGTTCTTTTGGTATGAAAAGGTCAAGTTATGTATTTTTATTATTACCTTAAGGAAATAACAAACAATGAAATCCGTGCAACACACCTGGTAAATCGTTGATCCGATTGCATAGCTTTCCATATTTTCCTTCGCGCTTCTTAACCAATTGAAACAATTATCTTCCATCTCTTCTCTAGTTATGAATCTTCTTCCCTGTAAAATCCATAACAAAATTATATTGAATGAGAATAAACATTCTAATGTTAAGTTAGTAGGAAAAATGAATGAACATCAATTATTAATCAAATGTCACATGTAAGATGAATTGTATAATTGTCAATTTCATATTAATTAATAACACATGTTTTCCTTAATGAAATTCTTATTTTTGTCCAAAAACAACTAGTTTAACTGGTAAGGCTTCTAGTATGGTGGTGTTGTGCCATGTCTTGGGAATCCTACTTCCACTTTGGAGCGTCGGGTTTGGGGGACTACTTGTACTTTGTTTGCCATAAAAAAATATGTGTTTTATATCATTCATGCGCAAGCCCAACACATCATGAGGACTGTTATGTCCTAATAGGGCCAATCTTGAATTAAACCTGAAATAATTGAGGGCTATGATGAGTTTCGATGGCTAGCACCATGCCTAGCCTTTAATACCACATTTCACCTACTAAAGTGAGGCCTAACTCTATAGTATCCAACCATATAAGCATGTATACCATTTTAACAAATGACTACACCCACAAAACTGCCTTGTGGCTTGGTAAGCCAATCTTGCCATTCACCATTAAGGTCATGATGCCTTAGATAATGCCATGCATCTCTAAGTAACTATTTCATCTCCAAGACTTGTTAAACTTTAGGAATGTTAAGTTTCATTTTAAACATTAATATCTCTATTGAGTAATTTTCTATCTAAAATCTTACTAAGCATTTCAAACATTTGAAAAAAATATTCATTTACAATAAAAAAGAATGAAAGGAAAAAAAAAGATGATGTGAGGGATAAAAATGTGAATCAATCACAATTACATTTGGAAGAGAAGTCTCTTTGGGAAATATAAGGAAATCGAACTACTTCAACTATTGATAAGTTGATAAAGAGATTTAATCCTTCAAAATTCCTTGATTTCTTATTGCAATATGAAATATATCTCTCTCTTAGTTCCTTATTTATCAACAAATTCCTCTTTACATAGCACATGAAATAGACATCGTAATATGAAATTCTAAAGTGAAAGAAGAGAAGAATCTAAAATTATTTCATCAGTTGGCACCAAATTTGCAAACCAGTTGCTAAGAGTCAATTGGGAATTAAGAACGTTTTTAAAACAATTTTCCTCTGTTGGATAAGACTTATCAAATGATTCTTCTTAATTCAAAATTTTGAACTATAAAAATCTTGACTCTCCTCCTTCTCTAAAGTTTCTAAACAGTAAACATTATAAGGAATCACATGGGTTGGATTATGAAAGACGACGCTAATATTTTAACGTTTCTAGGTTTCTAATTCTAAAGTTTTAAGAAAGACCAAATCTAATGTCAGCATTACTAAAATAAAAGCTAATGATTAAATCGATAATAATAGGAGGTGAGATGAAAGTATTATTAGATAAATTTTGATTAAGATGAGAATGTCGTTGATATCTTGCTAAATAGGAAGGGTAGAGATAAACATGGGAATGCTAGTGATGATCTTAGATGAAAATTATAAAAGATTGTCAATATCCTAGGGTTAGTGGTTTTGCTTGAAGAGAGAAAACATGGCATTCTAGTTAGAAAAACTATAACCCATATTTATCTAGTTTTGATATCCTACATCCCATTATTGGTTAGTAGTATCAGTCTAAACATTGTATCTCATTGTACTTATGCCAAGGCAACTTAATCATTGTTAATTAGGGTCTAAAATTTGTATTGATCATGATTATCTTTAACAGAATTATCAATGATTAGGATTTATATGCTAGATGAAATTAATCTACATAGAACAAATGTATGCGTAGATGAGACAACCTGAGCCATTCTGGGTTTTCTTCCAAGAGGGGAACCCAAAGATCAAGGAGGCAATTGTATCTGTTGAGGATCTGTTGGGTGAATCAATTTATATTTTTTTATTTTCAGCATTGTTTTTCTTGTATTTTTATGTTTTTTTAATATTTTAATATTCAAAACTACAGATCCAGAACCGATACCAAAATGTGGATGATATAGGTCGGATCAGATTGGTTTTCCAATCGACCGATTTCGTATCCCATACTGGATTTATAACCATGGCCACGACCAAACCTAGATGAAGGTAAAAGTACAACCCCCACGGGCAGTAATCTAACGATCGCATTAACCTTAACTTAAATCGTTCATTTCATAAAGATAGATGGCTCCATTTATGATATCCTACTGGTGGCAACTAAGGTCCATCTAAATTTAAATACAAATTATTAAGTTTTTACATCACTTAATGAATTCCTACTACATCAATCTAATAATAAAATCAAATGGTAATAACACAATACAAATCCAATCCACGAAATCCACAAGCTTTGAATTGGTTTGTACCTTCCTTCTTAGTCCACTCTAATGTCAAATAATGAGCTAACCCAACGCGATAAGACAGAACATAGAAAGTTCATGAAAAAGAATAAAACAACATAATAAACACATGCATCAAAACCATTTCCATCACGTGAAAACCTCTTTTCTTCTCCTTCTTTTTTTTTCTTTTTTATTTTAGCCAGCAACTGGGAAGAACTGACTGTCACCTTCCGCTATAGAGAGGGAACTCATCCGGCCCTAATATTGTCATTCCTGATGATTAACCATATCGCATTGTCATCACGACGACAAAATGTCACACTGTCACCCCAGCAACTATTCATATCACCATGATGAATAAAAGCACATCGGTATACCCCTGGCCAGCAGGTCTTCCGTGGCCAAACAAGAACATATCCACCCTCTCGGATTGGTACAATCAGTCAATCTCACACATCATTCCACCTAATCTATCTTACATTACAAGTTTACAACACGTGTTCAAAAACATGTCAACATCATCTTTCCACATAAATATCATGAACTTACAAATACTTACAATATAGAAAGAGAACACATGCTCCAAATCATCATTATAAATTTTCATCATGAAAATATCATAGTATAGAAAGGAATACCACATCAACATCATACATGTGAACAAGAACTCCCACAAAAAAAAGCAACATAGTTCCCTTGTTATATACAAGCATATTTTACAAACCCATACACACAAAAGTGGTAAACAAACTATAATCTACTTACATCAAAGATGACTTAAAATAACAATCTTGCCAACGATCAACCTCACAGTTGCTACCTATAATTCGCATATATAAATCAGTTCTTAATAATGAAACAAAAGAAAAGATACTAAATAAATAAGGAGCAAGGTAGTGAAAAAAAAGATCAAGCAAATAACAAATAGAAATTTCTCAAATCAGAACTTGGCGGTAAAACAGACCCAACGATGGTTTCAGGTCTCGGTTCTAGCAATCGGTAAGTTTGCAGAGAATGAATGTGCTTTTTTTTCTGAGATCATTCCATGCAGTTCAACTTCAAGAGAAGAAGTGATTGAATCGATGGATATCGATCCAGTCTTAAGGGAAGTTGTAATTACTTCAGGGATGTCGAACAGTGAAGGTAAAACGAATCAAGGAGGAAGGAAATACCTAGAAAAATATCCAATTGCTGGGAATGGAGAGAGAGAGAGAGAGAGAGAGAGAGAGAGAGAGAGTCTAAGCCACACGGATCAACGGAATCCAAGTCCAGATTTACAAAACCAGATGGGTAAACAGGGAAGTGAGTTCCAACGTCCAACTAACTCCGACGCTGGCCAACACCACCAAGTTGCAGAAACAAATCCGATAAAAGAAAAGAACGACAAGGAAGAAGAAGAATAAGAAAAAGGATCATTACAGAACAGAAAGAACCAAAGAGAAAATAAGAGGATTACCTGATTAGGGTTCGAGGGTAGCACGAGGAAGAGAAGGTATGAAGGTGGACAAAACGACAACCGATTTCACCGAGGGGTTTGCGGGGTTATCAAGGCCCCGTTGTCTTTGTCTCCAGCTCTCTCCTTCTAAAGTCGAAAAGAGACATATAGAAGCTTCTAGTTACAAGATAAGCTCATCTTACATGGCCGCAATCCAATTCTGAACCATTTGGAATTATATAGACTAAAATACTCTTCACAATGGGATAAAATTCTTAATTTATCTTCTAATCTTATCCCTTGCCACTCCACAAACCTGCCTGCCAATTCCATTCTTATTTTTTTTTTTTTCTTAACTCATCTCTTTAACCTTATTAAATTAAGGAGAACTATATGCAAGTGGGGGCATGTTAGAATCTTATACGTTTGTGAGAAAATAGAAATAGGAGAAGATCTATAAGTTAACGGGGTATATTGAAATCTTATTTGTTAGTATGAAAATAAAATACAAAAAAGGCATTCATTAGGAGGAGAGAGAAATCATGACTAAAATACCCTTCACAATAGGATAAAATTCCTAATTTCTCCTCTAATCTTATCCTTTACCACCTCATCATGACAAACCGACCAACTCCTCTCTTTCTTTTTTTTTAAACTCATCTCCGTAACGTATTTAAATTAAGAAGATCTAGTGATCTACACGCTAGCGGGAGCATATTAGAATCTTATACGTTAGTGGGAAAATGACAATATAAAGAGGATCGGTAGTTGATCAATTTGAGAGGGGAGAGAGAGAGAGAGAGAGAGAAGGGGCACAAATTTCAAGGAGGGGTATAAGAGGGAAGTACACATCTGCAGCTTGTACTTTCTTATCGCTTAAATTTCAATAGGGTTAATTTACATTCGAGAGAGAAATCTATACGAGGTATATTGGAATCTTAAATGCTAACGTGAAAATGGGAACACAAGAAAAACGTTCATTAAGAGGAGAGAGAAAAGGACTTAGATTTCAAGGATGAGATAGAGAGAGATAAAAGAACACACGTTACTTGATTTTCCCTTTACCCTCTAGAGTTTGAACTTTTTTTCTCCGAATCCCAAAAGCAAACTTTCATATTTCCCAAGATTGTCCCTCTGTTTTGATTGCTTCTACTATCCCTGTTGCTTGGCCATGACTGGTCGTCGCTCTTGGCCTACCGTTAGCCAAACTTCTACTACCCCTAGCCATGAATGGTTGCCCCACCCCTAGCTGAGCTCCATCCTCTACTTCCCTCCCCAGCCCTCTCAATTCTGCCTCTACATTCAATTGAGCTTAGCAGTTGGATGCGAGCACCACAATACTACTCACAGTTTCTTGCTTCCCTAAAAAGCAGAAAGCAAAAAAACATAAAGCATAGAAAAAAAAAAAAAAAAAAATTGAAAGGGATTCTGAAATTTTTATTTGACCTTCCAAATTGCTGTATTCTTCTTTCCCACCTTTTCTTCTTTATTTTATTGTTGGGCCTCAAAATTGTAATCCGATTCATAATCTGCCCTTTGTGTTAACAGCCCCACCTGTTACATCTCTCTCTCTCTCTCTCTATTAATTATTGAAGTGTTACGATACTCGTTTCTCTCTCCAACAACTCTTGCTTTTGGTCACTCTCTTTGCGATTTAGCTATCTTTTTGCCTCTTTTTTTTTTTAGAAAAAAATTCATCTACACCCCATCAAGGATTGTTAACATCATCTACACTCACAAGATTGCAGAAATATCACCAAGGTCCACTTAACTGACGAAAATCACTAAAATTATTGAAATACAGTTTTACCCCTCATATTATAAATTGAAAATTTTAAAAATTATATTGTTTTACTAATTTAACCTTCGATATCATATGGAGATTCCTTTTCACTTAATTGTGGAGATGATCGGAGTTTGAGAAGACGACCGGAGTCTACAAATGGGAATCCGGGGAAGGGGAAAAAAGAGAAGTGAGATAGCAAAAAAAAAAAAAAAAAGGGAAAAAACAGATGAGAAAACATCTGGGCAATCTCTATGATAACACCTCTCTCTTGACACATTCACATTCTCTATTCCCATCTTGTAAACTGAGTCAGAAATCAGCCACTCTCCCTCATGTGAACTTCCTTCAAACAAAGCAGCGAGAGAGAGAGAGAGACGAGAGAGACGAAAAAGAGAGATGAGATTCAGAGAAAGTTCCGATTATTTTTTCTGGGTTTTTGTTTTTTAATTTCAATTTATATCTATTTCTTGTAAGAACAGATGGTCCGATTACATCCATAGATTAGAATCTGAATGGGTTTCTAGATCATCGGGACCGATCGTAAAATCTCTAGATTCTATTGTTTGATCTTAAAATTCCTTCGCCTGATTATTGTAATTTATTGACAACTAAAGCTGGAAGAAGTGCGAGATTTTATCTGTTAATATGAGAGGATCACAGAAATCAAAAAGGGTTTCTTGGGCTCCAGATGTAAACCTTTGTCAGTTCAGTTACATGGTATATATCAAAGCAAATCTATGAATTGAGGTTTGAGGAACACGAATCCTCTAAACCCTCACTAGGCAAAACGATTACATGATTATACAATTAAAAAAGAAACAAAAATAAGTTATTAGCAGAACTCTACAAATCCATCGATTCTGATTCCGAACAGACGGAATCGACTAGAACTCTACAAATAAAGCTGAGAGAATAGAGTCTGAAATTTCAAAGAAACCTCCCATCTCGGGTGGTGTTACTGTTAACACACAAAGGTTAAAGAAGAGGTGTTGAAGAATGAAGGTAGTGCTAGAAGATCAAGATTTTCTTGGAGGTATTTCTGGCTTCACTTCCACCGAATTGGATCTTGATTTGCAGGTCCCCAATGGTTAGGAGAAACACCTCGATATGCAGGTTTGTGAGTTTTTTAGGTTTCTTCATCATCAAAATCCTCTTGGCGATGATGTCCTTGCCTTCTCGATGAAAACTTAAACTGCTCGTTTTGCGTATAGACGTCGGAAAGACCTATTACCGTCAGTGATCATTTCCTTCCCAATCTATTTGTTGAAGAACTTCGATTCAAAGATTTATGAAATGTTATTTTATTATTCGTTGGAGTTCGATTGGTTTCATTTTCCCCCAAAGAATAACGGAAATCTTTTGATGGAGTGCAATCTATCTTAGTGGAGCTGACCATCTGTTGAAGCCATGCCAGCTCCCCTAATTTTCCACCAAACCAGCTCCTGCCATATGAATCTGACTATGGAGAAGAGCAGAAGAGGAAAGAAGAAGAGGAAAGGAAGAAGAAGAAGAAGGGTAAAATGGTATTTTATCTTTACTTTAAGGGCAGTATTGTCCATGAAAAAATTTATTTCAGCAGACGTCAGCATCTAATGGGAATAATTGACGTAGTGGACTTCTTTGATTACCATAGCCAAAGTTTTGGGACCTAGGTGATGTTTCTGCATTCTTATGGGTGTAGATGATGTTAACAATCTTTGATGGGGTGTAGATGAAATTTTTTCTTTTTTTTATCCCACCTTATCTTATTATGAAGACATAGGGTTTTCTATCCTAGTCCTCTTTTTCATGGCTTAAAAGAAAGTGTTTGGATTTTGTAGAAACTATAAGAGTTTATCTTAAATTTTGAGATCTTAGGCCTTTGCCTTATGATCTTATCCACCCATGTCGATGACAAAAAAAAATTGGAGTTGCCACTTACATTAAGGTCTAGGACCTATAACGCTGTCTTCACATAAGAAGACACTAATGACTCATAACCTTAATCAAGCTTTGGTCTCTTTAGAGATTGGATAAGCGTCTAAGTTATAGCTTGGGAAGATGTTTGGCACCGAAGCTGCCCATATGCATCTTCTTAAATTTGCGAACTAATGCATGGAGAGAACCTTCTAACATTATTTGAAACAACTAAAATGATGATTGAGCACAAATACTAATATCAAATATTGAAGAACAAAAAAAAGGGGGGGGGGGGGGGGGAGGCATCCCTAGTTACCTGACCGTAGAGAAGGACTTTATATAGAGACCTCAATCAATGTACTTGGTAAAATACTTACAGTAGAAAAGATATATGGAAACTCTACGCTGTATATATATAATTAGCAAACCGAGAAGAGTGCTTGGTTGATACATGAATAAAATAGGGAATATATTGACACATCACCTCAAATTCAATGATCTGTTTTTTTTTATTATATTTATATATATATATATATATATATATATATATATATATATATATATATATATATATATATATATATATATATATATATATAATTTTACCAAAAGTTAGTATAATAAAATTTTGAATGGAATCAAACCTAACTTAAGGAGATATTAAAATGGATCTGGTCCATTGAGAATGTTTGGAAAGGAAGCACCTTCCTTAAAACAAATAATTTTTTTAAAGAGAAAGGGTTAGAACAACCATTCTATCAAATTTCATCTGAAATTGAAAAAATAAGTTTAATACAGAAAATATATATATTAAAAGGAAATAATTAAGGGAGTGAGGAGGGTAGGATTCAATTTCCTTTAGCTTGAATGTATGCCATTTGGTAGCTTTGTTGGCATTTAGATGTTACAGAGACGTCCACATCATGATGTGAAAAGTTTCATTACTATATATTTGTTCCACAAAGATAAAGTAATGTTGAAAATTAATTGGCAATTCAACTTTGGCAGTTTTGAGAGAACTTTATTTCGTCTACTGAAAATACAACCATAAAAGTCTTAATTCAATGGGTTATGGTAGGTGTCACCATAACCTTGGCACATGGTTAATCAGGGGACCAATCATAGTTAGTAAATACACGTATTATATTTTTCAGTTGTATAAAACATTTCTTTTATGAATAATTGTAAAGAGTCGGATAAATCTGCATGTATTATGATGAACTATGTATTTCTATTGTCTAATTAGATGGTTACAGGGTTACTAGGTCCTTTCCCACATGGTCCTACAAATAAACTAGCTTTGTAGATGATGAGGCAACTTGTGAACATACAACTTCACTATCGTTAGCTAATATTATTATAAGTCTTAAAATTTTCCATCGAATTCGTTTTTTAACTTCCAAACTGCATTTTCCTCGCATGAGAGGATGGATGCATTGCTGCATTTTTTTTTCCGATTTCCAAAATAAAGAAACTCAATAAAATACACATGAAATCAGTCATTTACCATTGAATTCACAATGAAAACAAAAGGCAAAATAGATTAGGCAAAATAGATTATCGCTCATAAAGAGAGACAAAATTCATTTTAGTGTATTATAGAATGTCTTCTATTTTTGCCTTTTACATGTCTAAAAATTCTAAAACCACATAATTCTGACCTAACAACTCATGCCACAAGGTGAGTGATGGTTATGTTTTTTTTTTTTTTTGGATTCCTTTTATGGTTATAATAATTTTTGGTAAGACAATTAACATGTTTAGTTTATGGTTAACCTTAAATCTCACTTACCATACTTAGAATCAAATATTGATCTCTTATCTTATGGAAACAAATGAAGACCACCCTAATGGCTGGTTTTTGGTTTGTACTTTTTTTCCTTTAAAAAATCGAATCATGTATGTATTTAGTTCCTTTTTTGGTTTTAATGCTAACTCTTTCTAAATAGAGAATCATTAGAATTTTTAAAATCAAGGATTTAATAACTTATATACAGAGTTTCTTATCCAATGTTTAAGTTTTTGTGTACATACCTTACATTTTTTTCAATTTTTTTGTGTACAATACCTTAAATTTAGGAAACATATTAGCCATTCATTGTAAAACTTCTAATGATTCTACTTTAGAAAAGTCATAAGGCGTTGATTGTACAATTTTAATGATTCTCTATTAAGAAAGAACCATTAATTGAAACCAAGAAAACAGCTAGATACAACCCATAGAAATTTATAGGAATGACACCCGTTCGTGGCAATACACATGGGGTTGGGATATATTTTTTTTTTAAATACAGACAAAAAATCAACCAATCAAATGGCCCTCATTTTTCTAATATGGCATGTTAGTTGCCTTTCCAAAATTTCCAAAAGAATATATAGCCATTGTTGATATCCAAAAATAACATGAAAGACTTAGAATCATATATGGATGTCTTTTATCATGAAAACATATGAGAGTTACCCTGATTGGTTGGGTTTTTGTCTTTATGCATTTTTTTTTTCAAATCCCATGCATATAGCACAAACAATGGTTAAAATATGTGGAGGATATCTAGCCTTTTATGGGTTATATTTAACTACTTCTTTAGGAATTACTCTTTTTTATAAATTTCCATGAGATCAATCAATTTGTAGAGAATATCTGATCTTTATGGGTTATGCTTAACTCTTTTTTTAGAATTACTAAACTCTTTGTAAATAGAGAATCATTAGAACTCTTACAGTAAAGGATTTAACAACTTACCCATTATAATTTCTTAACAAATGTAGATTTAATTACTTAAAAATAGTGAAATTTCAAAATTTTGTATTTAACTATAATGAATAAAATTTCAGCCACACCTCCTATAATATGACTTAATCTCATCGCCCACCATTGTTAGTGATAATATAACTAACACCCCCTACTTTTGAAAAAGTGGTTCAATCAGACCCCTCCGTTGTCATAACCGTTAACTAATGACATGTCATCGTCTTAAATTCCTTAATGACAAAACTACCTGTCACATCCCAAAATGCTGATATAAATTTTTTTTTTGGGATACGACTGGATCAACATCGTAGTTTGGATGTGATCTCACCAAGACCTCATAAATGGAACACGCACATACCAACCACTTACCAACACAATGCCACAAACACAATCCAAAGTAATAAATAGCAGAAGATAACTAGATAACCATGAGCACGCTATTGATAAATAAAAGTAATACTACCAATTCTTAGCATCTTATTAAAATTTGTTCATCAACCATCTACATCAAACAAACCTTAAAGTATCGCTGCCCTATAATCATGGGCTAACCAAGCGTAAATAAAATGATCCAAAAGAAAGAAAATGATAAAACTATCATTGTTCAAAATCTTCTATCATCAACATCTACCCATCGAAGACACATGCGTCACATTCACAGTCCACGTCATGTGCATCATCTTCATATGGTATTCCTCCTAACTGGGCGAGGTGAGAGATCATTGGTGCGTTCAGATAATCAACAACAGTGATACCTGTAATATCATCTAAAAAGAATGGCGTACGCGAGGGTCAGCTCTCCAACATGAGCTCAGTGAGAAACACAAGCAAGCAAATAATATGCATGATCAATTTATTACATACAGCAATGCAATAGTCTGATATCATGTATACTAATGTGCTATGGTAAGACCTAGCCACACTTCTCAGAAGCTGACTACAACTCCATACACAAGAGTGTTGGATACTTACCAACGGTGATCGGGCAGCAAGTTCGGCCAGTGACGCTCCAAAGAACACCACCGACCCTTCCCCCTCATCACTCCACTCTACCAATACCTGACCCCCTACTAGACAGGGTTACGTATAGGGGTAGTGCCACTAACCAAATCATACATATCATCCGAAATATCCCTCTCTCCAATCCCAGCAGGAATCCCAGACCATCCGTTTTGCCCCCCCAAGATGTTGTCATCCCGCTAGGGGTAAGTGACATACTCGTCAAGAATTTCTTAGTAGGTTGGGTTCAGAGGTCCTCGACCTTTCACTCCTACCTACTAGATCATAGTCACATACATCCACACATCAATCACTATATTATAAATGCAATGCATGCTCAAAGCAGTTATTAGATGACATGTTATCACAACAAGCATATGGCACAACAAACATATATTATAAATACTCCAAAATTCATTAGGGGTTCTGTGCCTCACCTGATATCATGAAATTGTTGATTCCCACGCTTGGATAATCAGTGTCTCTAATGTACTCTACACCTATATAAGATGTAGGACTATTAGTTATGATTTCTACCTTATTTATTATCGAATTATAGAAGTCTGGGATTAGCCGGTCGGTGCATCGGTCGGTATTGTAGCGACAGCCGTAACGTTCAACAGAGGTCGGAACGTTCTGCCAAGGGTCAATGGCTGCGTCGATCGATACAGTATCAACCACCGCCTCATTGCTCGACAAATTCCAGAGACCTTTCTGGGAGTGGTCGGTCGCTACGCCGGCTCTTATAGTCTATCATCCAGTGCATCATCTGACCTCTTTCCAAAGGTCAATTAATGGTCTTCCAGATTAGAATTCTACTGTATTCTTAGTCCATACACTACTTTCCTAGTGTGGTCCAATGATAGAGTACCTCTTACGTCTAAGAATCAGCATAGCAAGGATGAATTCTAGGGCTTAACCTCAATCATTCATTGAGAAGGTGCATTTTCAGGATCAATGAATAATAAAGTAATTCTACAATCGATAGAGAATGATCGTCACCCATTCAAATATGATATTCCACAGGGTATGAGACTCTATCAGGTTCTACAGAGAGTTTGGAGTTTTACCAATGATTTCTTAATCACTATTGGTGTACGTCGTGATAGATCTTCGAACGCTAGTGTTGTTGAACTTCTTCCCCTTCCTTCAACTTCCTTTCTCTGGGAAAGCATCAGAGTTCTCTAAGACTGATACGTAGTTTGAGGGGGGGTAAAAGGATAGGTTTTCATTTTGTTTAGGTGTCCTTTTTGGAGTAGAACTCCTAGTTTGAATGGAGGACTCCTAGGGAGTTGCCAAGTGGCAAGAGTTTGAATTAGAGAGAGACTCCTTCCATTCTACAACTCCAAAGGTAGTTAGGATAGGTGTAGGCCCCTCTAAATTCGTCTATGGTTCCTAAGAATATCCTAAATAGTTTTCCAAAATGAAACTAACTGTAAATCTCGAGGATGAGTTAGTTTTGGCCTGGCCGATTAATGTTCCCAGTCCTTGCTCTATCGGGATTCCCGACCACCTAGTAGCGACCGGCCCCCTTTAAGTTTGCACATTGACACATGGCAAGAAAAGTTCGAGAGTTTAAAGGGTACCTGCCGTGCTGGTCATCAAATTGGCATTGAATCAGGTTCATCTACGGTGGAAAACCCTGGCATGAAAGAATATCCGAGTTAGGCTTGATTTTCTAGGTGCCGGTTTTACACTACCTCCATTAATATAACTTAATATTTTACACTACCTGGCATTAAATGTTATCTACTCTATACACTATGGTTGCAATTACTGTTGCATGCTCAGTAGTGGAACCATAAATTAATGTGTGGTCAACATGTTATCATTATCACTACAACAAAAATTGTTTTTTGTGACGGAAATTAACGACGGTTTTATGTAATCGTCTTAAATAATTCATATTTACGATGTTATCTATATTTCATCATCTATAGTTATGTTTTAACGACGGAATTATTTATCCATCTTATATAACCACTTAAATACGACGGAATTATACATGGCGTATGTATTTTTTTCCCGCGGTGTTCCCGCCAATCCGTAATTACAACGGAGCAGTTGTACACGCCGTATATAGATATGTAGTAACGACAAAAATCACTTATCGTCGTATATATATAGGTAGTTACGACGAAAATTATTTTTCATCTTATATGGATATACATTTTAGATAGAAAGTAAGTCCCATAGTATATAGATACATAGTTACGACGGGAATTAAGTTCCGTCGTATATAGATATATAGTAACGACGGGAATTAAATCCCGTCGTATATAGATATATAGTTACAACGGAAATTAATTTCCGTCGTATATAGATATACATTTAGGGCGAGATTTCAGTCCCGTCGTATATCCCAACGGATATTCCCTCGACATTTTCATTTTTTTTTATTTTCCCGCGGCTTGCTCCAGGTATGTGACGGTTCTTAAGAACCGTCGGATCTTCTATAACTGTTTCTCCATTATCCTATATTCCCAATGTTTTCCCACTGCACGCCATTTATTCAAGCCGTTTCCTTCTTCGTCGGTTCAATGCCATCTCCACCTCCGTCGATCTCTATTTCCGCCAAATCCTAACCTACCTCCATCGATATCTGATCAGTTCGGCAATCTCCTTCTCCATCGTCATCCATATTGTCCTTCTGATACAGTTCAACGTCGCCGCCAGCTCCTCCATCTCCGCCTTCTGCATACTTGTCGCTGTTGCTATATATGGTCATCTCAGGTAACATCACAGCAATCTCCTCTCCTCCATCTCTATTTCCCAAATCCTAACAATAATAAGGTACCTCCATCTGATCAGTTCGGCTCTATCTCCTTCTCCATCGTCATCTCCATATTCTCCTTCTAATCGAGTTCGACGCCGCCAGCTCCATCTCCGCCTTCTGATTGCCGCTGCTATATGGTCATCAGGTAACATCACAATCTCCTCTCCTCCATCTCTATTTCCCAAATCCTAACCCTAAGGTACCTCCAATATCTCAGTTCGGCTCCATCTCCTTCTCCACGTCATCTCCATATTCTCCTTCTGATCCAGTTCGACACCAGCTCCATCTCTCCGCCTTCTGCTTGTCGTTGGTCATCTTCTCAGGTAACACCACAATCTCCTCTCCTCTCTTTTTTTTTTTTTTGTGATTCTTTTAATTTCATGGAAAAACCGTATTGTGTGTCTGTACTGTAATAGTCACTTTGTCATAGTAGTAATGCATTGCACAAATAAGTGCAATATGTTATGATGATAAGTACCAATTTCTTTGTGTCTTCAAGCTAATAATGCATAAGTGTTCAAAGGTATGTTACCTGTACAACTGTTAGTATCACAAAACGTTGTGTTATAACTACAGTTCAATAAAATACATACATATATATATATATATATATATATATATATATATATATATATATATATATATATATATATATATATATATATATATATATATATATATATATATATATATATATATATATATATATATCACAAGCTAGTAAGCTTTCTTTGATGACTCAGGAGATCGTCTAAAGAGGGGTTTTTGGTCAATGGGTGGAAGCTTACTTCCCGTGAGAAAGGATACCTTTATTTATCCTGTACCAGACTACTAAACCCACGGACGGCCGTATCATATAATGGATCTGCCTGGGGACCCAACCTTGAATAAATAGATTATTTTGCGTGTTATTTCCTCCTCTCTCTATTGTGCACAAGTATTTCATTGATAAACCACCATCCCATGCACTGCTTTATTCATTGAGTTGTAGCTAGGGAGCTGTGGCCCAGATTTTTCTGAACTCAGTATATCATTTTTTTTTCCTCTAGTCAATTGATGGATTTCAGACTCAGAGTGCTTGTTCTTTAGAACTCTAGGAAGTTAGGAAAATATTATTTTGCTTGTTATCTTCTCCTCCTTAGTCCCAATTTAAAAACTATTTTTGAGAATAATGATACTAGTTAGATTGGCATCAAGGAGACAAGGACTCCACTACAATTGGCTCTCTGCTTGAAAGTTTCAAACTAGTATTTTTCACCAGCCCTATATATGATGACTGAAGCAGATTATTTCTTTCATTTCATGGGCAATGGGCAAAGACACAGCTTTCTGATGTCTTACTCATGTTTTGGTGCATAATATGTATGCTTTGTATGCTCACATGCTAAGAAGTTGTAATCCCAAGGGGGTGAATTGCCAGGGGATGAGCTGCTTGTATATCTGCGTTCTCTTAATCTGCCATATTTTCTTGTAATCATCCACTTATATTGACTTATAATAAATGAAATAATAAGAGTTGCTGAACTAGATTTGAAAACTATGGATATTCTCTTGTGCGCTGGGAATTCAAGTTCTGGCTTTGAAGAACACACTGATTATCTGGATATTTGCTCCTAGTGATGTCGATGTCTTTCTATTCTAGCACAGTTTCAGAAGATTATTGAGTTTTGCTGTATACTTGGCATACCTTTACTGTTTTAAGCATTTTTCTAAGCAACACACTTTCTTAGTGCTACCACTAATATATTCCTGATCTGATTGCCTGCTAAGTTAAGTTTGTTAAAATAGAGCCATGCATTGTTCTATTAAATGACCCTGTTTTGTTTTATTTACATGTCATGAATATTGTCAGACTGAATTCTGCTTACTTGAGTACCCACACTGATTTCGTGACTTGTTGGTAAGCTGATACTGTACAGTCTGCACTAATATCAGCAGATCAGTGATCATATCTGTTAGAAGTCATAGCATAAAGGGGGAGAGGCCCAATGGGCCTATCGGGATTAGTGCTAGGTGCTAGTCTCAATGGCGGTAAACCTCTCCCCTCTCTCTTTTATTTTTTGGTTATTTCCTTGGTTGGCCTTCAAGGGATGAAGTCTCTATATGATATATATTGATTGGTTTAGGGGATCTGTACACATTGTTGAGACTCCAAAAGCTACAGCAGTCTCTCCTTCTCTCCATTCTTCTTCTTTTCTCTCTTCAATTTACATGATATCAGATTTTTTTATCAGAATTCCCATAATTAAGAATGTATATTTTAGACCCGACCACCAATCCGAACCTGTTTCTTGGGAGGACTATTACAGGATGTGTGTGTTCTATCTCATGTATTGCTTGAATATAGGTGATTAGAATAAAATCATCATACTCACTTTGTTTTATTAGCCAACCATTTTTTCTTTTTTTATGAATGTATAGTGTGGTTTGTTAATAATCAGATTTTTTTTTATTTGTGACTAATATTGTCTTCCTTGCATCATTATAGGTCCCAAAATATAGTCGGAGATGTGGGAGTTCTGTAACTTATGGTGCTGAAGAAGAAGAACTATGAAGTAGATGTTATATAAAAACTCTAGAAGTTAAATGTGTTAATGTAATGAACAATTAGTCAAATTTTTGGAACTGTCTTATGGCAATGTATTTAAAGTATTTTGATGTTTCGAATTAATGACAATGTGTTTTTGGTATTTCACAATTTATTTATGGAAGTTTGAATTTAGATATGATGTATTTGGTGTGTGGAATGTGAATGTATGGAAATGAGAAAAATAGGAATATATTACAGGAAAATTTGTAATTAGTATATGTGGGATATATTTTTAAAGAAAAATATTTAACGACGGTATAAATTAACCGTCATTAAAAATACTAACACATATTCATGACAGGAACGTACCGTCGTAAAAGGAAGTATTACTGACGGGACTATAGTCCCACCGGTAATATTATCAGTATATATGACATGTTTCATCCGTCTCTAATATGAACATATACGACGAAAATATATTACCGTTGTACATGCCTTTTTATATGACGGTAGGTTTCCATCTCTATAGATATTTTTACGACGGTGATTTATGCCCGTCACAATTGGTATATATATTAACGGCGGTACCAAACCGTCGTTAATAAGGGCACATACGACGGTAAATAACCGTCGTTAAAAATGTAATAGTGACGGGAATAAGTATTTACGACGGAAAACAACCGTCATAAATAGTCCAGAATGTTGTAGTGTTAGTTAGGCCAAGCCTCCCATTGTAAGTCTCAAGCCCACGCGAGTTGTCGTGTCAAGCTTCCCTTAGCTATAGTTCTAGTTGGTGTAAGATGATGTGTTGTGTTTCCAATGGCTAGCATTATGCATTTCCATTGGTGATGTTATTTGTACCCAACACATTCTCTATTTAAGTGTATTATGCTTTTAAAAAAATTACTCATACCACCCCTGTACTTAGGTCCAAATACAACTACTACCCTAAAGTTCAAAACAATTACAACCGCACCTCATAATAGTGTTAAGTAAAAAATTTAAAAGTCAATTTTACCCTTGTTAAGCAATATGGGTTGAAATGAATTTTTTAAGCTTCAAAAAATAGAAAAAGATGAAATGACCAAAATAACCCTCCCAAACCTTTATATTAAAAGCCTCATTTCATTTCTGCTTTTACGCTCCAACGTTCGAGCGAAGGTAGCAAACTACTCCGACCAACTCCAAGATCCGGTTATGCTATGTAAAATGGCTTGGAAGGTGCATTCTGAAGACTCTGCTATTGCAAAATTTATAAGGGGTAAACACATTGAAAGAGGTGGTGGCATTCATAGTACAACCTATGTTTCCCTAGTTTGGGCCAGCATCCTTAAGGTATGGGATTGAGCATACTCGATGGATTATTGGGGATGGATCCAAGATAAACTTCTAGAAGGATATTTGGCTGGGAGAGCGCTCCTTGGAAGAGGAGCTCAGTCTGGATATAAGTGAGTTTCAAAACTCTGACTTAACATTAGGCCAATTTATTGTCCAAGGTGAGTGGCATTGGCCTTTAGTGTTGTCTCACTCAATGGAGCATGTGGTGAATGTTTCTATGGCTATTCCTTTAACACAAGGGAGCTCAAACGAATTAGTCTAGACTGGGGAGCAGAATGTATCCTTCTCTGTCAAATCGGCATGGAACCTGATTAGGGAACAAAACCCTAAACAGCCTTGGGTATCAGTGGTGTGGGGAAATGCCTTGACTTTTAGAGATTCTATTTTTGCATGGGCAGTGGTGCCATGGGAGAATCCCAATGGATGACAATGACATGAGGAAAATGGTTCGTATGCCTTCTAGGTGTTCTTATGCCACAAAAGTGAAGAAACTTCTAATCACATATTTACTAGTTGTGAGGTGACGAGACTAGTATGGAGTTCAGTAACGCACTTGTTTGGGGCGATGTGGGAAGTGAGGTGGGCAGATATGTCATCAACAACGGAGCTTTCAAGTTGGTGGAAGAGGAAAGGCCTTATTGTGCCATTGAAGCATATTTGGCAACTTCTCATGTTTGTGGTCTTATCTTGAGTTCGGAGGGTGAGGAATATCAACTGCCATGACAATGTGATGACATTTTGGTTTGGGATCCTGGGATGGGTGAAAAGGAACTACAGGGAGCACTCTATGATCAGGCCATGTGTGGTTAGGATGGGTATGGAGTTGGACCTGGTTAGGTCTCTAAATCTAATGACCAAACGTGGTGGTCGGCCTATAGTGATTTAGCTTTTCTGGCAGCCACTGATGGTGCATTGGTCCAAAGTGAATGTTGATGGATCTAAGAGAGGGATCAGCAAGAAGAGTTATTTGAGATGATCGGGGGAGGGTCCTTTTTGCATTTGCTGAATATATGGGGGTAATAACAAACTTTAGGGTTGAGTTACAAGGAGCAATTCGCGGCATTGAAGAGGCCCACAGGCTCGGGTTTGTCCAAATATGGCTCAAGAGTGACTCGAGCTCAATGATGCACGGGTTGAGGACTGATGCCATGCCTTGGTAAATGTTGCAGAGGTGGAGGGCTCTTAAAGAGGAGATAGCTAGCTGTGACATGAGTTTTACCTATGGCTGCTGGAAAATAAATAGAGTGGCAGATAGACTAGTAAGGATGGCTGCATTTGACAGATGGTCTAGTACATGGGGGGAGTATCCTAACTTTGTGGCAAGGGAGGTCATCTAGGATGCATCCAATTGGCTAAGATTTAGATTTTAGTAGTTGTTTGGTGTTGACCATCTGTTTGACCCTTGCTGATGTTAAATCTAACCTTTAGGGAAAAAAAAAAAAAAAAAAAAAATTCGTCCACTTCTCCACCACCAATACAAACTCCTCCATCACTAATAAGACGCTAACCACCTCTACAACACAATGTCGCCTTCGCTCGACATCACCTCAACTCCTACTGTCACCACCACCGTAAATCAACCATTGTACGTTGTAAGAGGATGAAATTGCAAAGAGAAGGATTTAAATAGAGACCGCCAGGAAAAATTAGAAGAAAATCCAACATTAATGTCTCTCTCCTCCCTCTGATTCTCTCTTTCCTCCCTCTGTTTCTCTCAATCTCTCTCCTCCCTTTGTTTCTCTTTTCATCCTAATCTATCAAAGGACGTCGCTGTTGGACATCACCCTAGTATGTACTCTCTCATACTATCTAGACATTTCAAATCTCTTCACCTTCAACTTCTGAGAAACTGCAACATTCTCATCCCTTTCTCCCCCTGATTACTAAAATCCCCCCATTTCTCAATCAAATCCGGATCAAATTTGCCCACCTTGAATTCCTCCCGTTCTCCTTCAACGGCACCCTGATCTTTCACATAGTTCCACTCATTTTTTTCATAAACTTTTGTTACTTTTTTACTTAGCAAATCTAGATCTCACCCTGAACTAATCCGCTTCTTCACTCCTCTTTATCGTTTTCCTCTTCAGAGATCGATAGATTCAGAACTAACTTTCTCCTCCTCAGAGATCAATAGATTTGATCTGTAATTCAGCAAAGAAGGTAATATGATGATTTTATAGGAAAGGATAGATGATGAAGAAGGATAAGAATAAAGGGCACAAAGACAGAAATTTGACAAACCGACTTCTTGCTTACGTCTTTTTTAACTTTTAGTTTTGCTTCTGCAAGAAGCTGATTCCCCAATTCTGGAATTTCAAAGAAGGATCTCGGCTCTTCATCTCACGTTACTATTAACACACGAACATGGTGGGTTCTGTAATAAATATGTAAACACACAGACAACACCATATAGAAAGCAAAAGACAGTTCTGTCCTTCCTCCCCTCCGTTCTTCCTTTTTAATGGAATTACTAGATTTTAGGATTTGTTCTTTAACTCAAACTAGAGAAAGAGAGAAAAATTCCCAGGTCGAGGGAGACGGTTGGTTGCCCTCAATCCATTTCAGCTTCTCACTAGCTTGCTCTTTTGGCCTCATTCATCTTTTTTCAATATAATGAAAACTCTCCTCTTCACTATTTCCTCCTCAGAGATTGATAGATTCAGAACTCCCACAGGGGGCAGCAGTGGGGAATCTTGGCTAACGTGCCACACCATTGCTTCTTTGGTCGAAGATCAGACTCCAGTTGTAGCCGCCAAAGCAAGAGGGTAGGGGTACGTTCACTGCTGGTCTATTTGGATGGGCTCAAATCCTTTAATGGTGGAGAGTATTTGATGGACTCAGTCTTGCTTGTTGAGCTTCATTTGACAGGCTTGGCTCCTTCGATCCTCCTTTTCGTTCTACTTAGGTGGAGCAATCCGAACTCTCGGTCTCTTTCACACCCAAATGCATGGATCAGTTGCGCGAGCTACAATGCTGACTTTTAACTAACAACTAACAGAATAGCGATTTTTCTTCCATTTCACTAATCCTCTTCAACTAAAGCTTATTTTTCCTCTACCTTTTCTACTTTCAAAGATTTGATGTGTTAGAGATCTTCCTCTCTGATATCTCTTCTTTGATTTTATATCTGATGAAGCTAAGCCAATTTGTCTTCGTGATTTCAAAAGATTTTCCAAAGAGAAAGGAGAAACACGACGAAGAAGGAAGAAGAAGAAAGGAAAGAGAAAGGGAAGGGAAAGTGAAGGTTAGTTTGGTTTTTTCACAGTATTATAAGGGTGCTTTTGACTTTCAAAAAATTCATTTCGTGTTGACATTAGCAACTAATAGCAAAAATCTAAAGGAATGGGCCTTTGTGTAACAATGATTGGCATTTAGGGATAGTACTTGTAATTGTTGTAAACTTTAGGATAGTAGATGTATTTGATCCTTAGTACAGGGGTGGTACGAGTAATTTTCCATAAGCTTTTTAATTAATTTGGATACTTTTAGGAAACCTTCCTGTGAATCTGCAAATATGAACATCAAGATGCTTCCGACTCCTCATTTCGTGCTGACATCATCAACTAACAAAAAAAAATCTAACAGAATGGGCCTTTGTGTAACAAAGTTTGGCATTTAAGGGTAGTACGTGTAATTGTTGTAAACTTTAGGGTAGTAGATGTATTTGATCCTTAGTACGGGGGTGGTATGAGTAATTTTCCATAAGCTTTTTAATTATTTTGGATATTTCATCAGGAAAGCTCCCTGTGAATCTACAACTACGAACATCAAAGTGCTTCAGATTCCTCATACTACCAATGGTTACAAGTATTTCCCCTTCCAGGTTGTTGTTTCTCAAATTCATATACCCTAGGTCAGTCATTCTACCAATATCTGATGGTAGAGGTCCAGTAAGCATATTTGAAAAGAGATCAGGAGTTTGACATTTCCCTAACTATGCAATCTATGAAAGAATCATCCTGTGAATCTGTCGTTACTAGGATCCAAGTACAAAAGTCAAGTAAGATTTCCCACACTAGAAGGGGAACATCTAGAGAAATTATTCATGCTAAGGTCCAAAGATGCCAAATTACTTAATTCCCAAGTTTTAATGGAAAAGTTCTTGAGAATGTGTTTCCATGAACAAACAATTCAATGAGGCTTCCATACAATTTAATAGTGGAAAGCAAAATACCAAAAAAGCTATTATCACCTATCACAAGTTGTTTTGAGGTTTCAATGAGGCTTTCAGATGGGGAAGAAAATTTAAGGAAGAGAACCCAAAATGAGCTTTCCCAACTTAAAATTGGGTTTCAAGTTTACAAAATTGGTTTCAATAGCATTTGATTTGGTGTTTCCTCTCCTTTTTGCCTTATTTTACTTCCGTCCATTAACAACCATGAGATCATGTTTATGCCATGTGTTAAACATCGAGCGGCGGCTGCTACCTCTCCTGCCGAGACCTTGGCATGAGAGGTGCCAAATTCGATGGAAGGGGGTTCAGGATCGTACCATTGTAAATAAGGTAAAGGAGTTTATTCAATTTGGTTGGTGGATTCCACCAAACAAAGAGAAGGGTTACTTGCTCCACAAACCACATAACCTCTCTTTTATTTTAGGGAAAATTTCACCAACTCCCCCCTGTACTTTACTTTTAACTCATCCAACCCCCAACTTCGTGATTAATTTCATGCACACCCCCCATTGTTAAGCTGAATAACAAAAAATAAAAAATTACCCAATTACCCTAATAACTTTATAATCAAATAACAATTTGGTAATCCAATTGAAGGAAAAAGAAAATGCATGTTTAACAGGATAATATGTTATTTATTAATGGTTTGGAAAAGGGTAAAATAGTAACTTAACAAATTTGAAAGGGTAGTTTTACCATTAAGAAATTATAGACTATGCCACATTATCACTTAATAGGACTGTTTGTTAAATGAGGAGACGCATGAAATTAATCGTAAAACTAAGGGTTGGATGACTTAAAAGGGAGTGGGTGAAATTTTTCCATTTATTTTATTATCGAGTTCATGTACACAGTTACATGGTATGGATGGAAGAGGACAAAATCAAGCCTCAGCTAATAAATACCATAAATGTTTATATGAAATAAGCAATATTCTATTTGTTTCAAAAAATTCCAAAATAATTAAAGAATCCAAGTAAAACTAAAATCAAATAAAAAAGAATACAATTACCATTCAAAATAATAATAATAATAATAATAATAATAATAATAAGTAAAACAAAAAAAAAAATTAAACATGTGCTAGTGGCAAGAATAGTATTGATTTTGACTTTCATTCTTCTTTGCCATAATGTCCCTTTCATAAATACCTAATAAGAATAAATGACCGTTTTCTTTGACAATAAAAAATTGCATGAAAAATGAATGTAATGAAAATAAAAGAGTTATATGTCCTAGCAGCAAGAATAGTATGGATTTTGGCTACTAATCTTCCCTTTCATAAATATCTATTAAGAACAAATGAAACTTTTTTCCTTAACAATTTACATAGAAAATAAATGTCTTCATAAGAAAATACAAGGCCTTATGTTCGTGGAGATAAGAGAAACTAATAAATAAATATGAGATTCCATGAGAGCCCATTTCCTATCTCATGTGGGATGCCAAGAAGATTCTGCAATTGATCATTTGCATAATTACACGATCAAGTTAGTTTGCAATCAACTGTTCACAAAAAATAAATAAATAAATAAATAAATCCTTATTTATTATAGAAATAAAAGTACAAAGAAAGGTTGGTTTTTAGTTTATTGACCTTGGGAACGTCCAATGTTGGTGAAAGAAGGAAAGTGAATAATTTCTAAAACCCATTGAGCCATCCTTGATCAAACTAGATTAAACAAAACCGACACTCTAATAAGTAATACCTATTCTGGCTACTTTTTGGTTTGACATTAGTATGGGTTCTACAAAGCATGTTCTTACAATAAAATGTGAATTAATGAAATAAGAAAAATGTTTCACAAAAAAAGAAAATTTTCTTAAGGACTACAAAAAAAAGAGAACTAATGAATACCTCATTGCAGGTTTTCCCACAGAAATAATAGGTAACCATGAGCAGCTATACCTTCCCCTCACTACAACAATGTGGTGCTACGCTGGCATTTACATGAAGGGCTATAGCAGCGCTTTTAGATAAACGCAGCCACTGATTTTGATTTCTCTTTAATCTAGACTTTTACTTAGTGAATGGGTTTTCTAGGTTGTATTCTTTCATGGACAAATGATGAATGCAATGTTTATATGAAATTCATGGTTTTATTCTTTGATTATTTAGCCACCCTTAAGCTGAACCATGAGAAAAACGTTACCTTGAAGTCCTTTTCTATATGTCCTTCGTTGTTTAACGATCTTATAACATCCACGCAGTAGTCATAGTCTTTTTGGGTCAAATTCTTCTTTGGAATCAAACTTGGAATCTCAAGGTCCCCATCTGGTTTACAGGGAGCAACAGGAGGAATAGATGCAGTGTTCACACAATGTACAATTAGCTTCCCACCCTTAAGCTGAACCATGAGAAAAACGTTACCTTGAAGTCCTTTTCTATATGTCCTTCGTTGTTTAACGATCTTATAACATCCACGCAGTAGTCATAGTCTTTTTGGGTCAAATGCTTCTTTGGAATCAAACTTGGAATCTCAAGGTCCCCATCTGGTTTACAAGGAGCAACAGGAGGAACAGATGCAGTGTTCACACAATGTACAATTAGCTTCCCATGATTATTGCTTATATCCTCCAATGCTTGTGTTTTCCGATTAGCTTCCCATGTACCCGCCTCTCCTGTTATGCTAAAAATTGCGACCTTGCAGAAGTACTCAGTCCAGGGATCAAGATTGGATAGAACAAATCCTTTTTAGTGGGTACAATACCATGTAGGTAGGATTTTCAAGATAGTCTGCTAAGGTGGACTTCCGATGCCACAGCCTACAACCTAGAAAGTCCTCAAACTGCTCTTTTTTATACTGAAGTGTGATGACTATTGCTGTTAACGAGTATTTTTCGAACTGGATACAGCATTCTGACAGATAATCAAACAAGAAAATCAATATAGTGACAATAGTATTAAGATTCCAGTTCTAATAACTAAAATAAAAACTTACCTAGTGGATCATTCAGTTCATTATGATTGCAGTTGACACCTAAAAGCATGAAATCAATGGCTGCTACTATTGAAGCACATAACATGTTAATCCCAAGGCTGTGCCTATGGACAATTTCACTTGCCTTCTCTCTTGAGGCTCTAACTAATTTTCCCACTCGTCGCTCAATTTTCTCTGCAACAGTATCAAGAACCCATTAAAGTCCTTTATATTTTATTTGCAAGACTGCAATCATGACTAAATTTTTATGTGATCATAGCAAGTAATTTTTTTTTTGTGATGGTTCGCCCACCTGACAAAATAAGTATTACACAAATTAATTAGTTTTTGCTGACAGGAATTGAAATCCCATCATGTAATACGTATTTATCACAATAGGTATTGAAATCCCATCGGAAAATACATATTTATCACAACGGGAAATGAAATCCCGTCGAAAAAAATTATCATTTTTGGCCATAGGAATCTAAATCCCGTTAGCCAAAAATTATCATTTTTGACCACGGGAATCTAAATCCCGTTAGCTAAATGATTTTCAGCTATGGGAATATAAATCCCAACGGCTAAAATGATTTTTGGCCACGGGAAATTAGATCCCGTCGGCTAAAATGATTTTTGGCCATGGGAATTTAGATCCCGTCGGTGTCTAAATGATTTTCGGCGATGGGAATTTAGATCCCGTTGGCTAAAATGATTTTCGGCGACGGGAATTCAAATCCCATCGGCTAAAGTGATTTTTGGCGACAAAATTTTAGATATTGTCGCCAATTTTCGTAGCCAAAAAAGGTTATTGTTGTAGTGTGAATATCGGTTCTACAGAGCATGTTTCTATAATAAAATGTGAATTAATGAAATAAGCAAAATGTTTCAAAAAAAATTTCTTAAGGATTGTAGAAAAAAGAGAATTAATGAATACTTCATTCGAGGTTTTCACACAGAATTAGTAGGTAGCCATGAGCAGCTATACCTTCCCCTCCTGCTGCAGTGCCAATAATCTACAATAGGTAAACAAAAGCAATTAGTTCTTAAGCAACTAAACACAGAATTATAAAAATGGCAAAACAGGGAGGACACATACATAATTCTTCAAATTGGAGACATTTTAACGAGCGAAATTTTTGTCCGATGTGCATATCAATAAATAGGCAAAAGAAATTAATTCTCAATAAATAAAGCACAAAATTATAAAATTACACATACATAATTCTTCACATTGAAGACATTGAATGAGGAGAATTTAAGGGAAAATTATATAGATTCAGTTTCTACTCAATTCAACCACATAAAAGGAGGTCATTACTCTACCCTCTTTGCCATAACTACCAAAGTTGACATCCCTTACTATAAATAAATAGTATGATTGTTCAAGTTTTTCCATCAGCAAGCTTGTGGCACAGCCAGTAGATCTCATATTACTGAAAGTGGTTAAGTGGAAACAAGTTAAGCGCATCAATGGGAAGCTTATGCTGCGTTTGGTAACATTCTTTTGAAGTGTTTTTGTTCTTTTGGTATGAAAAGGTCAAGTTATGTATTTTTATTATTACCTTAAGGAAATAACAAACAATGAAATCCGTGCAACACACCTGGTAAATCATTGATCCGATTGCATAGCTTTCCATATTTTCCTTCGTGCTTCTTAACCAATTGAAACAATTATCTTCCATCTCTTCTCTAGTTATGAATCTTCTTCCCTGTAAAATCCATAACAAAATTATATTGAATGAGAATAAACATTCTAATGTTAAGTTAGTAGGAAAAATGAATGAACATCAATTATTAATCAAATGTCACATGTAAGATGAATTGTATAATTGTCAATTTCATATTAATTAATAACACATGTTTTCCTTAATGAAATTCTTATTTTTGTCCAAAAAAACACTAGTTTAACTGGTAAGGCTTCTAGTATGGTGGTGTTGTGCCATGTCTTGGGAATCCTACTTCCACTTTGGAGCATCGGGTTTGGGGGGACTACTTGTACTTTGTTTGCCATAAAAAAATACGTGTTTTATATCATTCATGCGCAAGCCCAACGCATCATGAGGACTGTTATGTCCTAATAGGGCCAATCTTGAATTAAACCTGAAATAATTGAGGGCTATGATGAGTTTCGATGGCTAGCACCATGCCTAGTCTTTAATACCACATTTCACCTACTAAAGTGAGGCCTAACTCTATAGTATCCAACCATATAAGCATGTATACCATTTTAACAAATGACTACACCCACAAAACTGCCTTGTGGCTTGGTAAGCCAATCTTGCCATTCACCATTAAGGTCATGATGCCTTAGATAATGCCATGCATCTCTAAATAACTATTTCATCTCCAAGACATGTTAAACTTTAGGAATGTTAAGTTTCATTTTAAACATTAATATCTCTATTGAGTAATTTTCTATCTAAAATCTTACTAAGCATTTCAAACATTTGAAAAAAAATATTCATTTACAATAAAAAAGAATGAAAGGAAAAAAAAAAAAAGATGATGTGAGGGATAAAAATGTGAATCAATCACAATTACATTTGGAAGAGAAGTCTCTTTGGGAAATATAAGGAAATCGAACTACTTCAACTATTGATAAGTTGATAAAGAGATTTAATCCTTCAAAATTCCTTGATTTCTTATTGCAATATGAAATATATGTCTCTCTTAGTTCCTTATTTATCAACAAATTCCTCTTTGCATAGCACACGAAATAAACATCTTAATATGAAATTCTAAAGTGAAAGAAGAGAAGAATCTAAAATTATTTCATCAGTTGGCACCAAATTTGCAAACCAGTTGCTAAGAGTTAATATGAAATTCTAAAGAACGTTTTTAAAACAATTTTCCTCTGTTGGATAAGACTTATCAAATGATTCTTCTTAATTCAAAATTTTGAACTATAAAAATCTTGACTCTCCTCCTTCTCTAAAGTCTCTAAACAGTAAACATTATAAGGAATCACATGGGTTGGATTATGAAAGACAAGGCTAATATTTTAACGTAGCTAGGTTTCTAATTCTAAAGTTTTAAGAAAGACCAAATCTAATGTCAGCATTACTAAAATAAAAACTAATGATTAAATTGATAATAATAGGAGGTGAGATGAAAGTATTATTAGATAAATTTTGATTAAAACGAGAATGTCGTTGATATCTTGCTAAATAGGAAGGGTAGAGATAAACATGGGAATGCTAGTGATGATCTTAGATGAAAATTATAAAAGATTGTCAATATCCTAGGGTTAGTGGTTTTGCTTGAAGAGAGAAAACATGGCATTCTAGTTAGAAAAACTATAACCCATATTTATCTAGTTTTGATATCCTACATCCCATTATTGGTTAGTAGTATCAGTCTAAGCATTGTATCTCATTGTACTTATGCTAAGGCAACTTAATCTTTGTTAATTAGGGTCTAAAATTTGTATTGATCATGATTATCTTTAACAGAATTATCAATGATTAGGATTTATATGCTAGATGAAATTAATCTACATAGAACAAATGTATGCGTAGACGAGACAACCTGAGCCATTCTGGGTTTTCTTCCAAGAGGGGAACCCAAAGATCAAGGAGGCAATTGTATCTGTTGAGGATCTGTTGGGTGAATCAATTTATATTTTTTTTATTTTCAGCATTGTTTTTCTTGTATTTTTAAGTTTTTTTTAATATTTTAATATTCAAAACTACAGATCCAGAACCGATACCAAAATGTGGATGATATAGGTCGGATCAGATTGGTTTTCCAATCGACCGATTTCGTATCCCATACTGGATTTATAACCATGGTTACGACCAAACCTAGATGAAGGTAAAAGTACAACCCCCACGGGCATTAATCTAACGATCGCATTAACCTTAACTTAAATCGTTCATTTCATAAAGATAGATGGCTCCATTTATGATATCCTACTGGTGGCAACTAAGGTCCATCTAAATTTAAATACAAATTATTAAGTTTTTACATCACTTAATGAATTCCTACTACATCAATCTAATAATAAAATCAAATGGTAATAACACAATACAAATCCACGAAATCCACGAAATCCACAAGCTTTGAATTGGTTTGTACCTTCCTTCTTAGTCCACTCTAATGTCAAATAATGAGCTAACCCAACGCGATAAGACAGAACATAGAAAGTTCACAAAAAAGAATAAAACAACATAATAAACACATGCATCAAAACCATTTCCATCACGTGAAAACCTCTTTTCTTCTCCTTCTTTTTTTTTTCTTTTTTATTTTAGCCAGCAACTGGGAAGAACTGACTGTCACCTTCCGCTATAGAGAGGGAACTCATCCGGCCCTAATATTGTCATTCCTGATGATTAATCATATTGCATTGTCATCACGACGACAAAATGTCACACTGTCACCCCAGCAACTATTCATTTCACCATGATGAATAAAAGCACATCGGTATACCCATGGCCAGCAGGTCTTCCGTGGCCAAACAGGAACATATCCATCCTCTCGGATTGGTACAATCAGTCAATCTCACACATCATTCCACCTAAACTATCTTACATTACAAGTTTACAACACGTGTTCAAAAACATGTCAACATCATCTTTCCACATAAATATCATGAACTTACAAATGCTTACAATATAGAAAGAGAACACATGCTCCAAATCATCATTATAAATTTCCATCATGAAAATATCATAGCATAGAAAGGAATACCACATCAACATCATACATGTGAACAAGAACTCCCACAAAAAAAAGCATCATAGTTCCCTTGTTATATACAAGCATATTTTACAAACCCATACACACAAAAGTGGTAAACAAACTATAATCTACTTACATCAAAGATGACTTAAAATAACAATCTTGCCAACGATCAACCTCACAGTTGCTACCTATAATTCGCATATATAAAACAGTTCTTAATAATGAAACAAAAGAAAAGATACTAAATAAATAAGGAGCAAGGGAGTGAAAAAAAAGATCAAGCAAATAACAAATAGAAATTTCTCAAATCAGAACTTGGCGGTAAAACAGACCCAACGATGGTTTCAGGTCTCGGTTCTAGCAATCGGTAAGTTTGCAGAGAATGAATGTGCTTTTTTTTCTGAGATCATTCCATGCAGTTCAACTTCAAGAGAAGAAGTGATTGAATCGATGGATATCGATCCAGTCTTAAGGGAAGTTGTAATTACTTCAGGGATGTCGAACAGTGAAGGTAAAACGAATCAAGGAGGAAGGAAATACCTAGAAAAATATCCAATTGCTGGGAATGGAGAGAGAGAGAGAGAGAGAGAGAGAGAGAGAGAGAGAGAGTCTAAGCCACACGGATCAACGGAATCCAAGTCCAGATTTACAAAACCAGATGGGTAAACAGGGAAGTGAGTTCCAACGTCCAACTAACTCCGACGCTGGCCAACACCACCAAGTTGCAGAAACAAAACCGATAAAAGAAAAGAACGACAAGGAAGAAGAAGAATAAGAAGAAGGATCATTACAGAACAGCAAGAACCAAAGAGAAAATAAGAGGATTACCTGATTAGGGTTTGAGGGTAGCACGAGGAAGAGAAGGTATGAAGGTGGACAAAACGACAACCGATTTCACCGAGGGGTTTGTGGGGTTATCAAGGCTCCGTTGTCTTTATCTCCAGCTCTCTCCTTCTAAAGACGAAAAGAGACATATAGAAGCTTCTAGTTACAAGATAAGCTCATCTTACATGGCCGCAATCCAATTCTGAACCATTTGGAATTATATAGACTAAAATATCCTTTACAATGGGATAAAATTCTTAATTTATCTTCTAATCTTATCCCTTGCCACTCCACAAACCTGACAATTCCATTCTTCTTTTTTTTTTTCTTAACTCATCTCTTTAACGTTATTAAATTAAGGAGAACTACATGCAAGCGGGGGCATGTTAGAATCTTATACGTTTGTGAGAAAATAGAAATAGGAGAAGATCTATAAGTTAACGGGATATATTGAAATCTTATTTATTAGTATGAAAATAAAATACAAAAAAGGCATTCATTAGGAGGAGAGAGAAATCATGACTAAAATACCCTTCACAATAGGATAAAATTCCTAATTTCTCCTCTAATCTTATCCCTTACCACCTCATCATGACAAACCGACCAACTCCTCTCTTCTTTTTTTTTTAAACTCATCTCCGTAACGTATTTAAATTAAGAAGATCTAGTGATCTACACGCTAGCGGGAGCATATTAGAATCTTATACGTTAGTGGGAAAATGACAATATAAAGAGGATCGGTAGTTGATCAATTTGAGAGGAGAGAGAGAGAGAGAGAGAGAGAGAGAGAAGGGGCACAAATTTCAAGTAGAGGTATAAGAGGGAAGTACACATCTGCAGCTTGTACTTTCTTATCGCTTAAATTTCAATAGGGTTAATTTACCTTCGAGAGAGAAATCTATACGAGGTATATTGGAATCTTAAATGCTAACTTAAAAATGGGAACACAAGAAAAACGTTCATTAAGAGGAGAGAGAAAAGGGACAAGAAAAACGTTCATTAAGAGGAGAGAGAAAAGGGCCTAGATTTCAAGGATGAGATAGAGAGTGAAAGTACACACGTTACTTGATTTTCCCTTTACCCTATAGAGTTTGAACTTTTTTTCTCTGAATCCCAAAAGCAAACT